>CM067474.1:58834381-59029424 GCA_034552555.1 Semaprochilodus insignis
ATATATATATACATACATTTATATATATCTATATCTATATATATATATATATATATGTATTGTCGTAGTGCCCAGCCTTAAGATGCTTAGCATGCTTTTTACTGATTTTTGGCCTTACAGATTGAAATGTGAGTTCACAGCCCTGCTTGATGTCATCTTTTCCATTTTTGCTGTTGAAAAAGTCTGCGCTGTACAGAACAGGTTGTATTTTAATTGACGTGAAAATGTCAGGCCTGCTTGACAAAGGGTGGTTCACAAGTTTTCCTTTCTAATTTCATGTTGCATTCTCGCACACTTGCTCTGACGCTGGTACACGAAATGATAGCGTGAGCATCTCGCTAGACTTTCGTGTGAAATCATGCTTTGATCATATTGTCAGGAAGTTGGAGGCGTTTGCAGGGAATAGGGTTATATCTTCCCTAATGACAGGTTTAATTGAATAGTGCCTCGTTCTTTGCCGTTCTATGGCTCACATTCTTTTTTTTTTTTTTACTTTTACCCAATGAATAGAAAGAATGTCTTCAGTGTGTCCCTGTAGGGTAATTGCAGGCAGAAACTCAGATTGAGGTAGAGATGAAATAAACTAAGCGTTGAGGTGTGTTCGGCAGGTTTGCATTATTCATAAGCTTATCGTGTTGGTGTCTCTGGGCGTTTAGTTTTGGTAGGGAAGCACGGGAGATTAGTTTGTTTTCAGGTGTTGACCACTTCTAATTTAGTGTTTATTACTAAAGATGGACCAGTCGATGTTTCTCGGGCCTTTCAGCATGATGATCAGGCGATAGCTGATACCAGTCGTATGTGAGGCTGGACTGGAATGCTGCATACACGTTTGCTTTATAAAAACGGCATTCCCCACCTCATCACGGTACGCGGCTGGCGGCAGCATGAGGCCACACAAACGCTGGCATGTTGACAGCGTTACCAGTGAAAATAGATAACTTCAGAGCAGAGCTATAGGTGAAGGAAGGCAGGAGGACACTCTATACTCATATGCTTTCGTTATCTAACACCAGGTTCATCTGGATTTCCAAAACAGGATGTTTGGCATCCACGTCTCCCAAAAAAAAATCAACCTCTGATTTATTCCACCACTGGGGTCTGTGGTAAAAGTTGTGAAAATTGAACCCTTGACAGAGCATTCCGCTCTCCGCTGTGGTCTGCGGAATGTTGACGTTTGGAGGGGAGAGTTTTTTGTTGCGGCTCCTTTGAAAATAATGGAGTATCTGGTTCGCTGTGGTGCGTGTACTGTAAACATGTGAACGCAGCATCAGTCGTCTTCGCTACCTCTGCTGTCTTCTGATGCTCACTGTACAGGGTTGAGTGATGTAGTCCTAAGTGTAATATCAGGTCAGCGGTATTAAAAGTCTTTACTTTGCTTCTCCCACGAGGCACGTTCATGTTACACTTTTCACAAGCAGCTTTGTCTGAGTCTTATACAGTGAAATACTGCAAGACTGACCACATGCTTTCTATTAGAGCACGCGAGGCCTGCAGTTGTAGTCCCATAGTCAAAGCCAAGCAGTCTGTATTCCATCTATTGTTTGAAGGGTCCTTGTGCAGTGCTGCAGCAATCCTTAACTTCAGAAATATGGCTCTCATGTTATATGTCACTAAACAGCTCTCAGTGTTGGCTAAGTTAGAGAAATATCAGCCGGTCGCCAAACGCATGTTTGGGCTGAACACTGGCCGATGCTGGTACATAGCTGATCAATACTTCCATCTCTGTTTATTTATTGTCTGATTACTTTCAAACTGGATATCATTCAAAATACTTAGACATATTACAAACTGAAAGTGGCTTGACCCAGAAAAGACTTTGAGGTGGAGTGAGTATTTTACAGATTGTGAAAGATTACAGACTAATCCAGAAGTGCTGACCTTAACGAGGAAAGTGCATTTACTGAAGAAAATGCAGAGAGATTGCGCAGCTAACGCTTGTTCCTAGCCGGTTGCCAATGTGTTGCTAAAAAGTGAATAGGACTCTCTATAGAGGGAACAAGAATAAATAAACCCCCCATAGAGGAGTGCGGGTTGGTACGGCTGTGGATTGGAGTTTGGGGATCCCTGAGTGAGCACATGTAGTTTGGTGACTGTAGGTTAAGGGAAACAATATGGTTTGGATGGGGCCAAAAATCAATGGGACTCTATGGGAGAAATGAAGCGGGGTTGGGGGGGGCAGACAGACGAGAGTGGGTGAGACCAGCTTTGAATTTGTGATTGGGGGTCTGCCTTGAGTGCGTGTGAAATGGTGTCTGTCAGTCAAGCAGAAGTACAGTAGATGGGTGTCTATCCCCCCACCCCCCAATTCATTCCTAATGGGGGAAAAAAGTGGATATTTTTGGAGGTTTTCCAGAAACTGTAAGTCGGATCAAAAAGCTGTATTCAAGCACACCATTCCCGACCAGACCAAACATTCCCGGAGTTGGAACGGTGTCGGTATCTTGAAAACTGTGGGACTAGTTAGAAGACAAATATCTGTCAAAGAAGAAGAAGAAGAAGAAGAAGAATGAAAATAGTGTTTTGCATTGCATAACGTGCAAATGGAATGTAATTTAGACAACCAATAACCGTGTGAGATTTTGGAACAAGCTTGCTTTTTGCCTCACAGAGGCTAAGACTAAGTTCTCATGTAGAGAAGTATGGTATTGCAAGACATGGTAATTAGTTCACTTCAGGTCCTGAAAAACACACAGACTTGTTGAACTGCTGACGGATGATATATTTCATTTATATTGGAGATTCAGATCGGGGCTGAACTTTGCTTCATGGCTTTTCTCGGCTTGCTTGTATTGAGAGGTATTTATTTTCTTCTGTGGTGAAATTCATTGTCCTAGCACGTTGCCAGGTTTTCAACCTGCCAAACCCATCCGCTGGGCCACTAGAGGCAGCTGTGAATGATTTCCTCAGACCTGCGCATTGGCGGCAGACCCAGAGCAACACATGCACATGGCTGTTGAACACAAAGCCTCTGGTTCTTGGCCAATCAGAAATAACAAAGACACTTTGGGAAATGCGCAGGGAGAAGTGCATTGAGGAAAATGCACTGTTTTGAAGGCTGCTCTCTATTTGGAGAAAGACACTTTGTCTTTATAGCACCATCTTACCCCTGAAAACAATTTAGTGCCAACGAATTTCCCTCTGCCCATTGTTCAAAGCCCTCGGTCTGCAGACCAAAATATGTGTTGATAGGTCCTTCACAGAACATGAAACGTGGATACAAGGTGGGAGAGAACTCTGTTGGATTTTTTGCTGGATGTAGGTCAACTAGCATAGGCAAAAGGGGAAAGATCAGGTGTTTGACCTGTTCCATTTTCTCATGTTTAGATGATTGTAATGCATCTTTTACTGACACACCCAAAAAAGTTTAGAGCATAAATAAACCACAGAGTATAAGCTGTGTTTCTCACGCAAGCATGGAAGAATAAACATATGACTCCAATACTGACAGCACTCTCTGGCTTTGTGTTTTAATAAAGAATGCACTTTAAAGTCCTATTTTTTGATTTTAAAGCCATTAATGGACTAGCAGCTTCTTATATGTCAGATTATTAAACACAGGTTTTCTTTCTGTTTCAGGAGCAAAACACACAAGACACCATGAGGCTGCTTTTAGCATGTACTCTGCCAAATGTGCCACTCCCATCAACAAGACATTTAGCGGTTAGCAGAAAAACGTAAAATATTTGTTTTCCTTTTGGCTTTTCTCTGGAGTATTGATATTATCAACTAACATGTTTAAAAGCATTTATTTATTTTACTGCTTTGTTTTGTTTTATTTATTTTTTGTATTGTGTTTCTTCTCTTATACCGGCTTTTATTTGCCATCCACCTCATAATGCACTTTGAATAACATTTTAGTGTTTCAAAAAGTGCTATACAAATACTGCTACTACTATTACTACTACTACTACTACTAATAATAATAATAACAATTATTATTATTATTATTATTATTATTATTACTATATAATGTCTTCTTTAATACACTAAGAAAATCAGGTTCTTGTGGTAGCTACTGGCTTGTTAACCTACACCCACCAGCAAAAAACAGAAAAGTGAGTTGTATTTTTTATGAAGACCTTTCAGTTTGGAATGAGTGCTGTTCTGGTACTAGCATGTAAATCAATACTCAAAAAGGCTTTGTGAGCAAAGCAGGACTTTTAGTGTTACTATGGTGGTTTCTAAGGTTCATGATTTCTTGGTAAATAAGCTATAAGTGATTGACTGGTGTTCCAGGGATATGAATAGAGCTGGAAGTCTGTAGCTGAATACTGAGTTGCAGTGGCAGATGGTGGCACTGATGGGAGATACCTCAGCTGAAAAAAGCCCTGGAGTTGGTATCAACGACTGGGACGCGTGCCTGCTGTGACCAGTCTGCAAGAGCCTTTAGGCTTCTCATCCTGTCTCAGAAGGCTTGCAGGCTAGTAGGAAGCCATGGGAACATTTATTTCTTTCTAATTAGTGTTGGAATATATGACCTAAAAATAATATCTCAACATTTTCTGTTGAGAGCAACAGTACTGATCACGATGATAATTAGATGTTTAGTCCTGGAACCTATTGGCACTGTGTAGTTAAGTAGCTAATTTGTGTAGTGTAATTTTGCTCATCATTAAGCAGCTATATACTGACATGCCTAATGCAGCCAGGATCCTAAGGATGTAAAGCACTGTCCACGAAATGCTGTGCTTAGGCTGCGTAGTGACATTCCATTGTTGTAGTATTAATGATGATGATCATCGTTGTAGTTGCCGTCGTCTTCGTCGTCAACATCATCATCCGAAAAATGTTTCTTTGGACTTACAATGGCAAAACTCATCTTTCCTTGATGAAACATTTTTTGTGAGAGTGTACTGTGTAAAAATCAAAGACTGTCATGTGGTTCTTTCAGTATGCAGTCAAAACAGCCCCTCATTTATTCGTTTTACAATGTCAATAAAAAGCAGGAAACGTATATTTAATAGCCTCCAGGTCAAATATCAAATCTGTGATCTTTTAATTTGTCCACTCTTTACTTTTGTACCCAACTACACCATAACATCCTTACAAATAGAGTAATGATATAGGATAAAGCATTTGCAGGAGTCAAGCTTTATTTATATAGCACCATTTACAACAGATGTTGTCACAAAGCAGCTTTAAAGAGAATCTGGGTCCAAGCCTACAACGAGCAAGCCAAGGGCAACAGTGGTAATGAGAATCTCCCTCAGAGCAAGAGGAAGAAACCATGAGAAGAACCAAGACTCAAAAGGGGAAACCGTCCTCCACTGGTCGACACTAGATGGCAAGACAAGCACAAAAACAAAGTCAAAAGATAAAAAGAAAGTAAGAGAGGAGCAAGTTTTTCCAAAACGTTATTCAAAGATGTAGAAAAAAATAAGACCACCAAAACTGTCCCAGACAGGTAAACATCAGTTTCACACTTTCATCAGTAGCTCTACTTCAGATATAAAAAAGAGATGACGACACTAGGGTTCTGAAAGAATGTGTACTGAGAAAAGGAAATAGACACTAAAAAAGATATGCTCAAGAACCACAACATTGGACATTGTAAATGTAAAGTAAGGTTTATGGACTGATTTGGATTGTGAGAAGCCAAAAAATGCAACAAGCTTCTAAGACTGAACATTGGAGGTATTTACATAAAGCATGGAGAAATACACAGTCGAGTCATGTTATTATGACCACTTCCCTGCTTTCCACATCAGCAGTATGTAGCTCATGAAGGAACTGTGGCATTCTCTGGGCCCACTCATCCACGTGGAAGGCACTCTCAACCGACTTGGGTATGAATCCATCCTTAGAGATCACGTGTACCCGTACATGCTGATTGTCTTCCCTGGGGCCGATGGGATCTTCCAGCAAGACACTGTGACATGTCACATGGCTAAAAATGTCCGACATTGGTTGGAAGAGTATGACCAAGACTTCCAAGTACTAACCCTGGTCCCCTAGTTCCCCAGACTTTAACCCAATTGAGCATCTGTGGGACCTCCTTGATTGTTGTGTTCGCTCTATGGATCCTCCCCGACGCACCTTCCGATAACTGTGGGATGCACTGCAGTCAGCGTGGCTTCAGTGACAGCTTACCCGGACTTTACTGAGTCTTGCTGCTGTCCGTGGTGCACATTGCACTTACTCTGGATATTAGCTAGTGGTCATAATAATGTGACTGGACTGTGCAATTTTGCAGGTTTGTTTGAAAAATTGAAAGCTGGTCTGCAGAAGAGAATGGAAGCTGTAATAAAGTTATGTTCTGAGTTATATGAAGCTTATTGTGGCTAAGAGGCCATAGGCGTAAACGAAAACATTTTCGTAGTACTGTTTGAGTTTAAACAGTGGGCTTGATGTGATATTGGTCTGAATATGCAGTGTATTATTTATTGTATGTCTTACTGCAAATTCAAAAATGAAGATAGACTGCAAGTGATTATATTGTATAATGGCACATGGTTTTTTTCCTTGTGCTCTCTTCCTCAGTCCCAGACTTTTTTCTGCATCTCACCATTCAGTTTCCACTATTATTTGGTTAGCAATTATCCCATTAACAGCAAAGTTCCAGGTATCTGCATGTAACGCACCCCCTGAGGTAGTCATTCTTACATAAGCTTTTGAGGAGATTGCTTCGTATGTTTGGGCCCTGGGAGAGGCATGTCACGGCACAAACACCATCACTCGGGCAGCCTAATTTCTGCTGCACCTCAGAGTCCCAGAGGGCTTTAGGTTGGACTGAATTGGCCAAAGTATAGGATAATGGGCAGTGCAGAAGCCTTCTACTGTGGTTTTATATGTGCTCCTGTGATGACAGGTCTGTCTTGTGAAGTGAATTCTCAGTGGGATCACCTGTATAAAACTGTCTGCAACATCACACTGAAAAAGTCAGTCTGCCCTCTTGCCTTAATTGTCCAAAAACAGTAGCAGGGTACTTTGGACGCTGAACTGTTTTTTTTTTTTTTTTTTGCACAGTTATGGAATTTTAGGGCTTTAACGACATCCAGTATCTAAACACCTTGTTGTGACTAATTCTGATATCAGTATCTATTTATTTCTTTACTTATTCAGTGATTTAACTTTTTCTATCTGACTTTCATGATCTGACTCTGTTCTAGATTCTGTCAGTTGGATCAAACTGGTAGAACAGAACCAACACCAGTGACCATAGCCACAACAGTATGGGGGCAAGACTTGTAGCAGGATGCCCTTCTGGCAGTTGACCCATCAAAACCGAGTGGGCAAGCCGACCAGTCAGAGCACACTGGGCTCATTCGGGAAGGGGGGCTTAAATACAACAGAGCTCAAACAGAGTATCTCAGACAGTTGCATGGCACCTAACTTGTGGTATGAATAGCGAATATGCTAGCACAATACCTAACTTGGCCGAAGTTGTAACAGATCACATTAGTTTATAACTTCAGCTGGCTTAGCTATTATGCTAGCTAGCTAGTATACGTGGTAGACAAACTACTAACTAACCAACCGAGTAAACTAACAAGTTCCAGTGCCTGCATCTGATAATGGGCCAAAAGTTCTCTGCTAAAGACATGAGACTCTACTCTGGCTTGCATGAAGTGACCTGCGAGCATGTCTGATATACTGCAGTAAGGACTATATTTGAGTGTATTTTGGTCTCAGTTACTGTTACTTGTGTCTTGTAGTATAAATACCCTCAACGTCAGAAAAATAGTTGCACCCAGAGGGAATCAACCGACAGGAATGAAACTTGGTGGGTAGGTTTGACATGCGAATGATTCAGGTTTCACACTCAGCCGTACATGTGAGGTAAGCAAGGACAGGCCTTATCGCTGTACCTGACTGACCCAACAGCCACGTTTGCGAACATTCAGCAAGCAGTGATGCCCTCCATGAGTCATCCTGTTAGTGCCAGCACCACTGGCAGACAGCTGCACAACACAGGACTACATGCACACAGACCGTTACCTTAACACCATGTCAACGTCGCCAACTTCCTTCCTTCCGGGTGCCGCTATTTTTTAACACACTTAACACCACATTAGTGTCACCAAAGACTGCAGTGGTGTCGTGTCAGACTGTCGTGTCACTGTCATCTTCAGTGTCAGTGTCATCTTCAGTGATGAGTTTTTGTCTTGGTGAACACGACCAACGAATCCGTGTGTGGAGGCACTGTGGTCAGCTCCAAGATGAACAGTTTCAGAATTGTTGTCACGCGTCCAGAAGGCCTGGTGTCATGCCACCTCCACCCCATCACAAAATCTGCAGGAACTGTGTGAGAATATTCAATCTGCATGGGATGGATTATCACAGGACACCATTAGGAACCTCTACAACTCCTTGTCGAGACGTCTGGCATTTTGCATTAGCAAACATGGTGGTACGACACCCTACTGAGAGACACTACTTCTGTATGTGTAGCTCAATAAATATTGCCCATATCAGTCTAAATTTATCATAATTGACTGTTCCTGGTAACCTTTATCTTCCTTCCCAATAGTATTGCAATCTGACACTTCCATCTGGGTGCAACTCTTCTTTTGATGATGAGTATATGAGTGTCGTTTTTTCTTAGTCAATCATTCTTGTTTTTCATTTCAATTGTCTACTGCTAATTACTAAAACAGCACTGACTTGGCGCAGTGTAATTCACATTTGTCAAAGTGACTTGGGATCAGCATCAGTTCTGTTGCACAGGGCTCATGTGTGTTGTCAGTCTAAAATTGTGATGTCTTGTCACTGAGAAACGCAAGCTGTCCTGAAGAGTGAGATCTTCTTTCTTTTTATATCCACATCATGCTGACAGATATGACATGTTGTCCCAGTTTTGTAAGCATATTCTCGTTGTAAGCATACAACATGTGTGTGTTCAGTCTTCGGCCGGTGATATCAAAACAAACCGCATCTGTTTAACACAGCGAGTACCCAGATGTCTGTAAATCCTTGCATTTAACAATGTTCTGACGTGCTATCTGCCCTTTCCATTGCCGCAGCTTGTTGTTGCTATGACAGTGACATATGAGGATAATAACTGCAGCTAAAAAGGCCATTTTGGGCACACTTCCTTTCTACACACAAGGCGCCTGGTTGTTTTTTCTGGTCATGGAGGCTGTGGCTAATGGAGTATCGAATGTGCTTGATTTGTCTAGGATTGAATTTCCATTGGAATGTTGAATGTTGCTTTTCTCAATGTTATGTTAGGGAAATCCACTGAAATGCAAACCACAATGTACGACACGAAGAGAGGTGGAAATCATTACCCGCATTACGGAAGCTGTCATTTGTCTACGAAAGGGCCTCCACAAAGTCAGATTTGGAAGGTGAGGAGAAATTGCACTGCAATTTTAGTCCTTGGGAGTAAACAAGGCATTCAGAGCTGTGATGAAAAGGTACTAGAAAGACGTCAGTATATGCACACTGTTACAGTACGAATGGATCCTTGTTTCGAGGGGAGCTGTAGTTTTCCACCTCACTATTACTTTAGTTAGTTTGCTGCCATTATCTGTAGTATTCCTGCAAGCACAGTCTAGTCTGCCGAAGGCATCTCGCTCCTTTGGACTCACTGTACTTCAGTGATGAGCAAATTCCAGGCATGGCAGAAGCTGTAAATAACCTTTATCAAAAAAGCAGTCAGTAGATCTTTGAAAGCTGAAAGTCATTTAAAAAAATTTTGAACGAGTTGGCAGAGTTATAGCAACAGCGCACAAACAACTGGGCTCCAGTTTAAGCTACTTATGGATGATATGAAGGGTCAAACTAGATGTGTAAAAGTGTTAATACTGTATATGATGTCATTGTCCAGAGAAAAACAAGCATCGTTAAAATGTCAAAAAGGAGAAGGCAAAGATGTTCTTTACTTTCCGTGTAAGTTCATGTAAAGAGATTGTTTTAGTCAATTACGGAGCATTTCATTTGGTCCGCGCGTCATGATATTTGGTATAAATCATTTTGCTACGAATTTGCCATTGTACCTCATCCCAAAGGTGTTCCGTTGGATTCAGATCCAGTGACCGGGAAGGCCAGTGAAGACACTGAACTCGTTGTCAAGTTCATGAAACCAGTTTGCAATGACTTTTGGTTTGTGACATGGGTATTAAAGGGATCAAAGTGTTGCCAAGAAAAGATTCCCCACATGATTACACCGCCTCCATCAACCTGGACTGTTGGGTTGGGTCGATGTATTCATACTGTTGAATACATTCTGGCCAAATTCTGACCCTACCCTCTGTCTGCCTTTGCTGAAATCGATATTCGTCAGACCAGGCTACGTTTTTCCTGTCCTTCCAGCTGTCCAGTTTTGGCGAGCCTCTGGCCACTGCAACATCAGCTTTCTGTTCTTGGCTGTCAGAAGTGGAACCCGGCCGTCTGGCACCTATACTCGTGCCACAGTCGAATTCACTGAGACTGCATTTCCATTGGTTGATATGAGCATTGCCTTGCCTGTATGTGCAGGATTTTATGCTCTTCGCTGCTGACACACGATTGACTGATTAGGTAATTGCTTGAAAGAGTAGGTGTACAAGTGTTCGTAATAAAGTGCTTGGGGAGAGTATATTGTATATTGCCTTCTGTGTGATTAGTTAGTAACTTGATGGATATGATTAGTTTTATGATATATAATCAAGACAGCCCTGCTGGACTTACTTTAATTGCACTGATTAATATTAATACAATTGTTCTAAATTCAAAGCAGACAGAGGACAAAATAGCTGGAAGAAACTGCATTTTACTGCATTTGTTGTCTAGCTCTGCGGTTTGTTACATTGGGCTGACTATGACAGAGCTTGAAGGGAGAGTGAACCAAGAGTGGTGTTCATAACCATGATGAAAGCTCTCCCGGGGCTAGCCAGACACTTTAACTCAGCTGGCCATGATGTTTGTAGGTTGAGATTTCAGGCTATAGAAAAAAAAGGTAGTGGATGAAAGTGCTTTCTGTTACAGGAGGAAGCAGTCTCTCCAAACTCCAAAGCGTGTAAGTGAATAGTCCATTTGCTGTGACTTTATGAATAAGGTTTACTATTAGAAATGTATTTGACTCCCTCTAGGCTAAATTCTGATTTAATTCATTTAATATGTGTTAATGAAAGACAGAAAAGTTTCTGTGATCTGTTATACAGGACCTGCACCTGCATTTAATTATGCACATTGCAATGTGCTGCACATAAACACTGTATTTATTGTATGTACCATGCCATAATCCTGCTGAGTAAATCTGTAGTCAGAGCCACTTTTACTTTGCAAATAAGCTCACCAGACAAAAGTCGTCTTGCATGTTTCAGCTGGTAAGTTCAAGCTCCTGCAGGTGGCGCTGTCCGATGATGACGGTGCTATAAATACCTGCAAGGTGTGAGTGACGAGATTCATAGATTGAGAAGAGGTGGTATGTCTCATTTGACGTGTGGAAAATGGGTCCAAAGCAGATGTTAATGATTGGCTAAAAGGAATGATTGGGGCGTGCCAAAGACCATAGTGTGAAGGAAGTAGCTGAATTTGCAGGTGTATGGAAGTGTCATACGGGTCTACCAGCAGTGGCTAAAATCCCAGTCTACAGGAAACTCTCCTCAGAATTGTGCCAGGCAAGGCATCCACCAAATCTGGCCCAACTGCACAATTCTTTGATGCAAGAGTATCTGAACATTGATGTGGACTACATCCAGAACTTGTACAGTCCATGCCAAATCACACTGCAGCTGTCATCCGTGCCCGTCGAGGTATTACGTTTTAGTCACATGTCCCTAATTATTTGTCCGGTGAGCTAATGCTTATTATATACTGTATATAATCTCCACTGCTCTGAACATCTTCAGCGTACCCATTGCATACCAGCTTAGTTATTGTATACTGTATTATGTTTCTTCTGTATTTATTTTAGTGAGGTTTATTTTATTTAGACACTTGCACTAGGAGAAATTCCTTGAACATCTGGTCCTGCAGAAACATTCCACTTTCCCGGCCGTAATCAAAATATCGTTGTCTTTTCCGGTAGTGTATTGGCTTCTGTTCATACTTGAGTGCTTTCTGCAATTTCCTGGAAATTGTACACGGTCTTGTGCAGGTGAATTGCCATGTCAGTCTTCCTGGGATTTCGACTTGCCTTCACACTTAACCCCTTCCCATTTAGTTATGTTGTTAAATCCCTTTGTAAAAGTGCGTGTGTGAAAAGGAGGTGATCCCAGGAGCTGAGCAAGCACTTTCTCAATTGAATCAGTTATTTAACCACCCAGAGCACTATATATATATATATATATATATATATATATATATATATATATATATATATATATANTATATATATATATATATATATATATATATATATATATATATATATAAAATTGTGTGGAGCAAACACTAAATAAATGTCATGTTTATAAAGTGTCTGATGCTCTCAGTATGTGGTTAATAGTAATGTGGCTATAGTGTGCTGCGGCTAAGATGAATGAGCTCAGATGGGCTGATGTGTAATCACTTCATCACAACGCGGGCACGTTGACTCGCTACGATAAAGGCTTGCTCAGGCGGGGAGGGCTGCTGATCTCTGCCATCTGTAGTCTAGCGAACCCACTCCCTCATGTCATAACATCTCAAGAAGAATAAAACACTCTCCACTCGGATCCAGATCGTGGAATGAATGGTTGTAGGCCGTCACTAACCATGAGAAAAGACACCTGTGTGTGTGTGTGTGTGTGTGTGTGTGTGTGTGTGTATCAATTTTCTGTAAACTGAAGGAGTGCATGTAATGCTTCTGTTTGTACACTCCATGTGATGAGCCTGTGTAGTATAAGGACTGCCTGATATGATTGTTTGGTAATTATTAGTGGAGAAGGGTTTTATTAATTGCCTCAATTAAGTTTTGAAAGGCACAAATGTCAAGATAAAGCATAGCCTGCAATTAGGCCGTCATCATTATTGTGCTTGCAGGATTAACGTAGAGAGTTCTGAGAATTCCTGGTCTTGTGGTTCTAGAGACCTCCTCTTTTCCTTTAATAAGTGTTCTCAGTCTATTTGGATGTCAGAAACTTAAAGAACGGCGAATTTCTTCCTAGAACTGATGTGTACACCTGTGCTGAAACAAATGCAGCTCCTGTTTGATGCAGTTTGTCCAAGTAATTTTCAGAGCTGAGACTCAATAAGAAGCTAAAAGCTTTTCCTTATTCAGTTGTGCTGAGTTGCAGGTTAAGGCCAGGACAATGGATAGTGTGAGCTGCTTTACCTGTTCTAGCAGAATGAAGAGGTAAACAGAGTTGTTGATGTATCATTTAAAGGGGTGACACTTCTTTTTTATGACTTTTACCAATACCGATATCACACCAACAAGCCATCTGTTTCCCATATTTTTGTATTTTGGGTTTGCCTGGTCTCCTTGTGTGGTGATGCTTGTATTACTTCATCCCTGTAATGCACAATCATGCCATATACATCTCTTTTTTTCCAGGAGAGCCTAGACTATCAGAATATATGCTGCAGTGGTACCACATACATGTATATGACCATAAAGACAAAGAAAAAGTAAACAGACGTTTAATCTCACAGAAATGAGGACCTCTAACAACTAACAGACATTATTTGTGCTCTGCCTCTGTGTGCACTCCAAAGACTGCCTTTCTTCCTGCATCAGATACTTCAGGTGCATTAGTACTATTATTTTGGCTGCTGCTCCAGTCATGTACATATATCATGAATAGCTTATATTATACTGTACATATATACACTTAACATCAAAAGAACAGTTGCACCCAGAAGGAAGTGTGGCATTGATGATACATTTATACTGATATGGGTCATATTTATTGAGCTACACAAACAGTGTGTCTCTCAGTGTGGTGTTAGACCGCCATGTTAGCCACTGCAATATGTCAGATGTCTCATCATGGAGTTGTAGAGGTTCCTAATGGTGTGCTGTGATAATCCATCCCATGCAGCTTGAATGTTCCCACACAGGTCCTGCAGATTTTGCAGTAGGGGTGGAGGTAAAGTGAAAGCAGCCCTTCTGGAGGTGTGACACATGACAACAAAACAGTCATCTTGGCACTGAGCACACTGACGTTGACGTGGAGTTAAGGGCAGTCGTCATAATGGTCTGCTAATGGTGCTGGCTCTAACAGGATGACTCGTGGAGGGTCACTGCTTGCTGAATGTCCGCAGTCGGGGCTGTTGGCTCAGTCAGGTACAGCGATAAGGCCCATCTGTGCTTGTGTCACATGCACGGCCGAGCATAAAACTTGAATCATTTGCATGTCTCACAATGTCTAACCTACCCACCAAGTTTCATTCCTGTGGTTTGATTCCTTCTGGGTGCAACTATTTGTGCAACTATTTTTTTGATGATGAGTGTACATACACACACTGTCGCCCCCCTTTGCAGCTATAACAGCTTCCACTCTTCCAGGAAGGCTTTCTACAACAATTTGGAGTGTGTTTGTGGGAGCAGAAGAGCATTTGTGAGGTCAGACACTGATGCTGGACAAGAGGGTGTGGCTTGCAGTGTCTGTTCTAGTTCATCCCAAAGGTATTCAGTGGGGTTGAGGTCAGGGCTCTGTGCAGGCCAGTTAAGTTCTTCTACACCAAACTCACCCAACCATGCCTTTATGGACCTTGCTTTGTGCACGGGGGCACAGTCATGCTGGAACAGAAAAGGACCTTCCCCAAACTGTTCCCACAAATTTGAAAGTATACACTTGTCCAAAATGTCTAGGTATGCTGAAGGATTAAGATTTCCCTTCAGTTGAACTTAAGGGCTTCGGCCAACCCCTGAAAAACACCCCCATAGCATTATCTCTCCTCCACCAAACGTTATAGTCAGCACAATGCAGTTAGGCAGGTAATGTTCTCCTGGCATTCGTCAAACCCAGTCTCGTCCATCAGACTTCCAGATGGTGAAGCGTAATTCGTCACACTACGTAATTCGTCACACGACTTGTCTGTGGCTGTTGAAATCCTTGCTTAACACTCAGAATGCAGCTTGCTCTTGTGTTGCATTGTAAGACATTTAAGAGCATAACACCATGTGGCTCTTTGTTTGTGTGGCATCTGCGTCTCTTCCTTCCGTAATTTCTAGAAGCAGCTTTTTATTGTCAATCTAAAGGATTTCGGAATGTTGGGTATGTTTTCTCCACTTTGTTGTTATTCATGCTCTTCTCTGACGGGAGACTGGAGCCATCTCTTTAAAGCCTGAGAGAAACTGTAACCTGTTGTCGAATTCTGCTTCTCTTAAAGTTTGTCTCTGAGAACCATTGCACACTTGCTGATAGATTTTTAAAGATTTTACACATTTGAATGAGAAAAGATGATGAATTTCTTCTAAGGCTTTTCAAGACTCTGAGGGTTAAAAGGTCTTTTGTGTAACTTACGGAGTGCTGAACCTCATTCTTTTTCTCATTTTGATGAACTTTGCGATTTATGAAGTCCATTTTTCATAGCCAGTGCCAACTTTGTATTCAGTAACAGGGCGATAACTGTCCTCTGTGTCCATCCTTGACCTCAAAAGACTCTCACTGCTGAGAATATGGACCAAGCACTTTGACTAAGAGTCAGTCGAGCACAAATGAAGAGGGCCAACTATGAGATTACCATCAAGGTCAGACTATGTATATCGACAGGCCTTATTGACCGATGGAGTGCAGTTATTCCGAAGCTCGACCTACAAGCGAGCCTGAGGATTCGGGAACGCTTCAGCTTTTGCCATGTCTTTTAAGCCCCATCGAATCTCTCCACCCTGCGTGTCGTTTTCCATAGGGATTATTTCTGCCTAATGAATGATTCCATTAATTATTTGACTCGTTTATGCATTGATTTAGTGCTGTAATTACTGCTCCACTGCACTTGTGATATGAGGTTTGTGGAAATTTACTGTAATAAGCATAATTTCTAACATATGTTTTAGCTAATTTGGTAAGCTCCCGCATGATCATCGCCTAAGCTACTCAGAATAATTCATTAGCCCTCTTGTGTTGGTTTTTTGTTCTATCTGAACTGGGTATACTTCCAAGTTGAAATTTAATTGCAGCGTACCGTGCTGATTCAGTCTAACCTCAGATTGACCTGTTCATTTAATACTTTACGAGGGTGAAAGAAAAGCTAATATTCTTAATTACTAGGCCTCTTTTATGGCATGTTACTATATTGCCTTAACTGGGTCATGCATCTACATTCCTCGCACAGTGTGAACCTGTAGTCACTGTAAGTAAAGTTAGCTTATATTCGATTTTTAGAGTCATTTTCCATCCCGACAGCTGTTCTGGTTGGGAGGTGAAGCTTCATAAGACAGACTTGCTCAGATATATCACTGCAACAGCTGTGTCTTTTGAGGTCTTGCTAGCAGGAGACCCGAGGTCACACACGGCCAGGTAGAGATCCGGGTCATTATTGTAGTGTGGAGTCAGGTCGGAGAGGAAGTGACAGGTGGCTCGCAGACTATTTGCTATTTGAGGAAGAGGGGGCTGCTCACAGAGCCTGGAAAACATGCACACTTTACACACGTTTTATTCCGACACGCTTCTGTGGAGTTAACCCGTCCATCAGCTCGGCACGGGAAAACTGTTACAGTGCAAACAGTGACTGCTGAACCCTGACCTTAGTCCAAATACCTCTTAGTTTGTGTAATCTGACTGCAAAATGTCAGAGGTGTCAAAGTTCTGGCCGTGCTTATGGTTTCTGTTGGTTGTTTTTAGTTTCCCAGTACCTCAGGTGCTTCAGATTGGTTCTGCAGTTTCTGATCTTGGCTACATCCGTGGGTGAAGAAAAAATGACCACCAGAGAGCTTTCTGATGGAACATTCTTTGAGCTCATGTTCAAGGCTTGTGCCTCTGTCTAACCGCTTCAGTGGTCGAAGTAAGACTCTTTCTATGCAGAACCAATGCAAATTTATACCCTGTTTGAAAAGGTGGAAGACAGTGGATGCAAAAACCTGACACTGCGAGTTGCTCAAGTGTCAGTAAATTGAGAGAAATGCGGCTGCAACTCCATCTACTTTTTGTGCGATCCTCCCGTGTGCATTCCGTGTTTTACCTCACACATGGCCATAAACTGCACACATAGGCTTGTGCACTGGTTTCATTGATAACATGCGGGCAGAATGTGTCCAGTCTGCACTGGCGCAAACTGGTGCAAGAGGCTCGGTCTGCTGTGCTAGTTTTTCTTTTGTATTAAGCAGCAAAACGTGTGTAGCATGACGTGTGTCATTTAATTTGTTTTACTTAACACTGCATGTCCTGCAGTGTGAGTATTGTGCATGTGCACATTGTGAAAACGATGCTGAAATGATATATTGTGCAGCCCTACTCAGTATGTTGGGCCCAGAGTTGTAGGATTGTATTCTAAGCAAAATTAGCCATAAATAAAGCGCCTTCTGCAATTTCTTTTGCACTTTGTTGGACCTCTGTGCACCTTTTTCCCCCCCCGATGAATAACACGAGGTTGCCTGATCAAATAGAAGAGAAAGAGCAAGTGTACTTAGAAAAGACTGTCCATGAACTGTGGAAACCTTACTGAATGCAGCAGACAGCACAGGGGCAGGTTTATTGTGTAAAAAGATTGCTTGATTGTTAATGCGTATTTTTGTTTCTCAACAGGGCCACTCCGCAGAAAGAAGGAGAGCAGGACCAGTTTTCTTTTCAACACATGATGTTCAAGGACTACAGGTCTGGCCGAGCTTCAGGTGAGTGCCGGTCCAGCGTCTTGTCCCTGCAGCAGGGCTGGTGTGCCTTCATGGGCTACTGACTCCTCCAGCCTCACAGAGAGAGGGGGAGGAGTGTCTTCTTTTCACACAGGAAAAAGGGGATTTGCTGGCACGATTTCTGCCACACACCTGATAAGGCCGTCGCTGTCCCCATGAGGAGAAGGGCTCTCAATAATAAGGGGCTTGTCGTGTCTCGTCTCCAGCCTTTTGGTTCTTTCGTTTCTTCCATTTTATCGGAAGCAGGTGCAAAATCATTGCCAGTGTCTGCGACTGCTCTCTTTTCATTTCTTGATTGTGTTCTCGGAATGACACAAAGTTTCAGCTTCAGAGATCACCGCATCTCTTTTATCAAGCTCGGAAAGTTGCCACACTTTGACAAGTTTGACAAGTTTGGATGCGTTTTGCCAGCCAAGAGTAAAATGCGGGGTTTAGACTGCACAATGACACAAATAGCTCCAACAGTCACACCGATGGACTAAGGGGGAAGACACGCATGCTCAAAGTGAATCAGAAAAGAAAAGGTTCCTTGCAGGAAGTTTGGCTCTCATGGGGTTTCTTCTGTGCGATATGCACAATTTATGTGGCATCTCTCTTTGACAGTCTACATTTGAATAGCTTTGAATTAAGCTGCATTCTTCAGTTGTTTATTTCCAACCACAGATTTGACTTCAGCAAACTGTATGTTACATTACGCTTGAACACGATGCTGAAGCATTGTCTCCGGTAATCTGTCGTACCGCAGAGCTTCATTGATATGCCGCGTCGATCGCGATGAAGTGCGGTCCAGCGCAGTGATCACCAAAGTACAGGAGAAGGACGCCCAAGGATCAAATCCAGACAGTGAGGAACTCTGTGTGGGAATGAAAGTAGTTAATTTTCTGAAAGCTCAGGGAGCGAGGAGGCTTTAGGAGATGAGTGTGTCTTTTTCTATTAGACTCACAGTAGGCTGCACGGGCTGCCTGGGTCATGATGAATTCGGAGGCAGATGTCTGGCCTGTCAGGCTGCTTTGGCCTGCCCACAGGTGGCCACTTTATACTGGACTGTCCAGAGCTGCAGCTGCATGGACCTCATTTATGCGGAAGCCCGCCTCCCGTTACCCAGGACCATGACTCATTTAGATAGACCTGGCATTCGGTAGGTGGCATGACTGACTGTCAGTTAAATGCCTGTCTCTTCTCTCTTGGCTTGGATTTGTACCTTTGATACAAAGATATCTTTTTTTTAGGTCAGATATTGCTTTAAACTCGAATCATAGAGGGGCTAAAGGCTATGGGGTTCAGCTTCACACCTGATTAATTGGTTTTGCGTTAGAAGTTGCAGAGCTGTTTTCTCCTCATGGGGTGAAGGGTGTTGAACTGTGAACAGGCACTGCTGGAGCTGTGACTGGCATCGGAATGCTCTGTAATGAGCTCGTGGGCTGGGCGAATAAGTCATCTTAATGAATCCGGGGTGTCTGATTGATGTAATGTATAATAGAAGTGATGCATGAGGCCTGCGGAATGGCCAGCGCGGAGCTGCTCTTAGCAGAGATCCATGGCGTGATTCAAGGCCTGCAATTAATATTGGCGTAGCCCTTTCATGTTTGAGACTCAATTTGGTGAGCTGAAACCGAAGTGTCTGTTGTGGCTTTGCTGTTCTGTCTCCAATAAAGCCTGCCTACTTAAAGCTTCTGAAATTGCTAGTAAAAAAACGAAGATCTGATTTGGAGTGACAGCGTTTAATCTTCCTCTTGAATTATAAAATTGTCTGCCATACATTATATTTGTTTATACTGTAGACTTATGGCCGATATTCCAAATAATTGAGAGGTTCATCACCAGCTACCCGCTCTCACAAGCACAGCCAAATGGTAAAATGCCCCACGTTCACCCCAAGCACTATTGAGCATCAGTGCGGCCATTTCCCTCACCACCTTTTTTGGGGTAATAGTAGTATGAATGGGAGCACGCTGACCTAGAGCCCTGGACTGATAGGGTAGCGAATCCTGACAGTGTCACAGTTTTGGCTGCCGAATGAGGCTAAAACACTTTCCAGCCCCGTCAGCCACCCAAATCTATCAATATTTATTTGGCAGGTGGGCCCTGGCCTTAATCCAATTGTTAGAATATTGCTCTGGTCTGGTATAACACCTCCTCCCCCACACCTTTCCCTCCTCCGCAGAGACTTTTTGCTTTGCCCACAAAACCACGGCTGCGAAAAAACACAAAATTCTTACATGCAAGAATTCAAGTCCCCTTGAGCTTCACATAATTTAATGCGACCAGTGGAATGTTGGGCTATTGCTGCTGAATGAGGCTTGTTTATTTCTTTTGTCTGTTTTTGTTCTTGTGTGGGAACATTTTCACATTCATATTTTCATATTTTTGGGAAAATGAATTGCATACTCTCAAAGGAAGATAAAGCTTTCCAGGAACAATAAATGATGATACATTTAGACTGCTATGGGCAATATTTATTGAGCTACACATACAGAAGTAGTGTCTCTCAGTATGGTGTCGGGTCTCCATGTTTACTAACCCAACATGCCAGGCGTCTTGGCATGGAGTTATAGAGGTTTCTAATGGTGTCCTGCGATAATCCATCCCATGCGGCTTGAATATTCTCACACGGTTCCTGCAGATTTTGAGGTGGAATGACACCAGGCCTTCTGGACATGTGACGCAGGACAACAAACCATTATTTTGGGGCTGAATACGGTGCCTCCACACACTGATTTATTGGTCGTCTTCACCAAGAGACTGAAGATGACCTGCTGCTATTCTGAGTCACTCCATGACAGTCTGGCACGACACCATTGCAGTCTTTGGCAAGATTGACGTGGTGTGTTGACGTAGGGTTAGTCATCGTAACGATCTGCATGCAGGTGCCCCTGCATCATGTAGCCATCTGCCAATGGTGCTGGCACTAACAAGAGTCATGAGCAGTGATGCTCTGTCCGCAATCGGGGCTGTTGGCTCAGTCGGGTACAGGTATAACACTTGTTCTTGCTTATGTCACATGTGTGGCAGAGCGTGAAACTTGCATCGTTCGCATGTCTCCCAATGTCAAACCTACCCACCAAGTTTGATTCCTGTCAGTTGATTCCTACTGGGTGCAACTATTTGTTCAACCCTTTTGTTGACCATGAGTATGTAATAATGCGTCACTTCTTGGGGTGAGGGTTAGGTGTGTAAACATGTTATTAAAGTACCCTCAAAGTAATCTTTGTATAATTATGTAATGTGTTCTACTGTAAACGACTGAAATGGTATAGATCGTTACTAATACGTAACACTCCTAACACTCATTAAGAATGCAAAAAGAATGCTAATAGTAAATACTGCCTCTCGGGTTCCACACCAAGGACCACCTTACATCCCAGGCTTTTTTGTATTTGGTTAGTGTTGAATATAGCCCTCTATGTTTGAAAGGTTTGAGAGGTTCAGCATGTTTGGAAAAGAAGCTTAGGAACACCAAAATAAGCTCCCCTCTACCATTAATAATAAACTAGTGAGATATTCTATTCATCACCCATTTAGGGCTGTCAAAATAAAATGTGACATTCAAGTATTCATCGAATTCAATGGAATAAAAAGCACATCTGAATGTTTAAAGCCTCTGCTGTGGATCCTAATTTAACATTAGCACAAACAGTGACTACCAAACAGAGGGAAGAGCGTGTCAGCGGGACATCACTGGTGTGGGATATTATGCATCCCCATTCTTAGAGAATAGACCAGTTTTTGCAACAGCCGTCTCTCCGTTTGCCTTGTTTAAGTACTGTGTGCTTCTTGGCTTGCTTGATAATTTATACTGAGTGTCCCCTTTAGGAGAGACATTAGCCAACAGCTCCACATACAGCAACATGGGGTCGCTTGGTTTTGAGTGAGTGGCCACTGCTATCCCTGAAATCTGATTGGCCACCCCACATGCCACCCCAAAATTTTTGCCACGTCATTGGCCTCCACCTTACAGGTGTTTGTTTGCACTTTAAAAAGCCCCCTCGACCTTCTCCCATCCCCACTCGCACACCCATCTCACCCCTGCCCAAACCCCTTTGCTACCCCTGCCACCGACCATCATCACTTATCTGTTTTAGCTAACAGCTAAACTGTGGAGTCTGAACATTTTATACATGAAGCTGTATTAGTGTTCTGTCACCACAATGTAATGCCTGCATTAGCGTGTTTTATTATATCAGACCGTGATGCGTCCAAGCTTGTTTGTGACCTATAGAACGAAGCTGCTGAGTAGCGTCCTGCAAATTGCTTTTTCTTCCTGGAACTGCTGAGAAAGCCTGCGTTTTCAACAGGGGAAAAATGTGAACTCCGTGTGTGCTCCGGTAACACGTTTCACAGTAATCAGCCGTCTAAGAGGAGGTGTTTTTGAGCGCAGAAGGTTTTTAAAATAACAGAACGCATGCAATAGCCATTAGGCATCCACAGACGTATGATAATGAAGCCTGGCAGAATACCGTTCCTCTGAGGAGCCCCATCAGAATATGTAAAGCAAATATATGAAATATGTCATAGTAATTGTACATAAACATCATCTTCCATATAACAAAGGATCTTCTTCCTCTAGGTTGTCTCAGATTCTCAAACTCTGGGGATGTCATTAAGGTATTCGGTGCTAGCTTTTGCTGCACGTGGATAAGTTGGCTAAAATGACTGGCAGAAAGCCAGTCGTGCTTTTACTACTAAAATTGATTTTATGACCCCTTGATTGAGGCGTGAGCTGTACTGTACTGCTATCTTTAATGCAGTGTAAGCTTTTTTTTCTCCCTTTCTCTTTCCCTTTTCCCTAAACAAAAAAAACCCCTACGTTGATTTATGCTTTCTTTTAAAGTAGCTTAATTTTTCTTTTCACGAATGTGCTGCTGCAATACTAATGCACTGTGGTAATAACGGCCAAAACCCATTGTAGTTAGCACTCATTTGTTGCAGCCCAAAGCAAAATTAGCGCTTGATTCAGATGCACTCATAGAATAAGCAAGCTGCTGAAAGAACATCATTGTTTAAAGAAGGGAACAGAGGAGCAGATATGGTCCCTAAGGGTGAAATAAATTAAATAAGAGCACCGAATGGCTTTCTCTCCTTCTCAGGCAGGGGAGAGAAATAATTTGATTTTGCCTGGAAAACACTGAACTTGCTTTTATTACGGCCGAACCCCTGTGGCGAGAGCACGGAAACAGCGTGTACCTAACCGGCCGTGAATCTCTGGGTCTTTATAATCAAAATTAGCCCGCTGTCAACACGGGTCTGCGACGTGGGCTTGTTCTAGTAAGCGTTTACATTGTTTATCATACATGACCCACCTCCAGCCCAGGCTGAATCTAAATCTGTTCATGCTCCAATTTCTGCTGCCATGTTTATTTGCTAAGAACTGGGAGAGATAGGAAATGAATAGCTGGCATATTGATTTCGTTCCCTATACCAGGCCAATTTACATCTAAAAGAGTCGTCTGCTTTGTTCGGCATTTAAAGGAGGCTTGCGTTTGTGTCTGAGCCCTAATAACAGGCTACAATGATTTATGAAGCTTTTTTTTTTGTGTGTTCGTCTTTGCTTTAAATGTGTCATTAAATCAATAATGTGCTGATGTGTAATTGCCTTTCAACAGCAAATGACTCTGGCACTCGTGAAATGGTTTCGTGTATTAAGACGGGAACGGCCGTGCTCAGCCGAAACCGCAGCCGTCTCATTTATTTCCTTAATTGCATGAAAACTCTTAAGAATATTGGTGCAGAAAAGATGAAAATGTTGCATCTAGAAGTGTTTTCTCAGTCAAGCTTGTTTTGTTTCCTCCAACCTGACAGCTTTTTGTGAGAGCAGTTATCTGAAGCCTCTTTGGATGCTAAAAATTCAAAGTGGGTTGTGAGAATGACACAAGGTGTTTCATGGCAAAGGCCCGTTTTCTTCCAGTAACCCATGATCGTTTGTGGAAGTGCGCACACATCAACAGAATTCCAAAGAAAAGTTCCTGTGCTTATGTGCTAACTAAACATGGTGTGAAGACCTCATTTAAAGCTGACAAACCCAAGGGTACTAGACAGCCCTTTTTCCTTTTTATGCCTCCACAAGGAATGAAAGAAAAGCTGCAGGAGTAAATAATTAGCTTCCAGAAAGAGACAAGTTGCAAGCAAGTCATATTTACCAATGTTCTGTGAACCTCATGGCAGACATTGGAGAACACTGGTTATGTTTAAGACGTACGTATGTTATCACCTGTAATTTTAAAGGAGAATGTTTTACATTTCTGAATAATTCAGTCTCTGAAATGTGAAATGACTCTTTGTGGATAAACTGACAGATTTCTTTACATTGGTGGTGTTGGGAACGTAGTCTAGAACCTAGATGGGAAAGTCTAGAACACATATAGAAGAATGTTATTGCTTCCGAATGACCAATGAACATGCTCATCTTCTGAGTCGTTATGCATAAAAAAGTAGTAGCTATTCCGAAATAAAGTTTTCTTTGGCATTATAGACAGGTTTCTGTCATCACAGAGATGTGTGCACAACTGGGGGTAGAAAGCGGCATTCTTCACAGCATGAGGCAACCATCAAGTGCAGTAAACTGCACCAACCGCAGAGAAGATGGTTGGACGATGTCTTATATCCAGAGAGGATCAAAGTAAAATAAAGTTTGATTTTGCTGATTCACTGCTTTGTTCACACTAGTGCTGCTCCCTCTCTTTATTCACTCTGTAGCTCCTCCGACCACTGCTGTGCGTTCCCTCCAATTTTGAATGGTGTGTTTAAACAGTATTCTCCCAAATCCTGTTCGTTCTGCCGTTAAGGTACCTAACATGACAATCTCTGTCTTTTGTGAGTGGCTGATTATCAGTGTTTGTGTGGGGAGTGGAGTGGATTTAGGGCAGGCAGTGAAATTTGGGACAAGGATATTAAAAAAATGGCTCTCAAGTATGACAGTTCGGCTCCCCTCATTCTTACCAAAGAGCTGTTCAATAAAACAGTAACTTACTCCTGATATTGTCAGATAAGGAGATCATAGACAGACTCATAGACAGACTCAATACATATTATAAAGGTTTTTAGTTAGCTAAACATTGGGGGAATAGCAAACTTAGTGGAGTCCATAGAGACCTGATGACAAGCCAATAGTTAACTATTGGGTAGCACTTTAGAATTAGGCTGCCTTTATAAAAGATTCATAAACGGTTATTATTGGTTGTTAGTTAGGTCATAAACACTTTACATAGTATTAATAAGTTGTTATAACAATTAATGAAGTGAGGAACACATGAGCTCCTTCATAAGATGTATATGAATATGTATGAATATGAATATATATGCTGTACAAACAGCTCTGTGGCTGAAATGGCATTCTGTTATTCAGTAAACACGAATTTACAAACAATGTGAAATCTACATTAATTAGAGTCAAATAGGGTAATAATCATGTGCAACCGTTTCTAAAGCTGTTCTCATCTTGTAATATTATGATCTTTTCTAATTTTTCAGTTTTGCCCCCAGCTGCGCTTGCACTCAGTAAAGTTGGTAAACAGTAAGCCACCTACAATGCCTTGCACGTATGTACCTCTCATGAATGGATTTTACAAGATCTTAAAACTATTGTAAAACTATGTCTCAGGCATCCAAAAAGATAACTTTACAAGAGAAGGAAAAATGATTGTCTCTTTTAATGGAAGTCAACAGAGTCATAATTTATTCACAGTAATCTAGGATATTTTCTGTTTATCCATTCGTCATGAAATTTTTGACCCAACATATGGCCTTTTCAAAATATACCAACATGAAAAATGGATGAAAATGGACATATGATGTTTTATTCCGACACCAATGATATGCATAACCATTCAGTCTAAGAGCATTTTGTGAGGTCGTGTCCAGGTGCGTTAGATATCTTCCATCACCATTACTTGGAACAGTTCGATGCTGTAAGTTTCTCTGGAATGCAGCGTTTTATGTCATTTCCCCTTTAGAGGGTCAAACAGCTGGTCGTTCTATGCTGAGCAATTCCAGTTTAATTCTGGAAGCCACGTAACCAACTATAAGTCTAAAAAGCTAAATTAGCCTTTAGAGCCTTTTTAAGGTAGTGATACACTCAGTGCCTATCCGTCAAATAGATACTCGTGAGCTCACAACCGAAGTGTGCATAAATCAGTTATAGTTCCTCCTCATTTGAGCTCTGTGCTCTCATAGATATAGAAAATATTGTTTTATATGCAAATAATTAACCTTTCCCGGAGACCTTTCCAGCAAACCTAAGATTAGTCGAGAAACTGCGGGATTGGTTGTGTGGGCAGGAGAGAGCAGGAAATGACTGTTCTGGGGGTTTGGATGTATCAGTTCTTAATTAGGCCAGTCAATAACAGGAGTGCTTAAGTAGTAACTGTCAAGATATTATACTCTCATGCTGCTTTGTATAGACTAAAATGAAACATTCGTTCCTCATTTATCCTTGAGTGAAGACCTTTTCGTGCTTTATGAAATGATACATTAAACTGGCCAACCTTATTGACAATGTCATGCTGAACTTACTCAGCGTTAGGTGACAGACTGTAGGGAATACGCGGTGCACATTTGCTGCTAAATATAGCTGTCATCTTCTTGAAGTTCCTAATGTCTTGTGCGTATTGTGATGTACCTTCTATATGTAAAGCCATATGATCTTGAATGGAGTCGCTGGAAATAATTCTGCAATGAGATTGTTTTCACTGGTATGTGAGACAAGCAGATCAGTTACCCTCAGGACACAGAGGGTTCAATAACAGGCCCATAATTAGTAAGGGTGTAAAAATGAAGAGTCGCATGAATAAATGTGTAAAAAATGCATCTGAAGGTGTCAGCTCATTTCAAATGTAAATTTCACCTCTAAAGAAATCTTGTTATTGTTAAAAATAGCTCTACATTGCTCTAAATGGAAACTGAAAGATTTCATCAGGTGATCAATCTCTAAATAGTGCCTCGTCTCCATAGGTCGTCTCCACCAAGACAAACGCGGGACTCACTGATCACTGAAGATGACCTGCTTCCATTCTGAGTCACTCCATGACAGTCTGGCAGGACACCATTGCAGTCTTTGGTAATGTTGACGTGGTGTTAAGGACAGTCGTTGTAACAGTCTGCATGCATGTGGTCCTGCGTGGTGCAGCCGTCTGCCAGTGGTGCTGGCACTAACAGGATGAGTCATGGAGGGCATCACTGCTCGCTGAATGTCCGCAGTCGTGGCTGTTGGGTCAGTCAGGTACAGCGATAAGGTCCGTCTTTACTTACGTCACATGCGCAGCCGAGTTTGGAATCATTCTCAGGTCTCACAATGTCTGACCTACCCACCAAGTTTCATTCCTGTCGCTTGATTCCTTCTGGGTGCAACTGTTTGTGCAGCTATTTTTTGGTGATGAGTGTAAATGAAAGCAATACAAAGACAAGATATTTAATGTTTTACCTCATTAATATTACTGTTTTTTGATGTAAATACCTCATTCTGAAATTGATGCCGGCAATACATTACATAAACAAAAGTTGGTGAGTGTTAAGTATCAGTTAAGCATCTTAAGACCTTTAAAAACTGTACCAGTTACCAACAATTATGAAGCCTCATTAGGAGGAAAAGTAACACATTGGTAAACATGTTCCAGCATTTAGGAACGTGTTGCAGACATCAAATTTGATTCACACCAACCAAAAAAAAAACCTGAAAAAATAAAGCTTATAATGTAAAACATCTAGTATTGGATTTTTGTATTTAACATAAAAAATTAAAAACAGCTTTTTACATTCTATGGGGTTTATAACAGTATTTCTTATTTTTAAAAGGTCAATTGTTTATATCTAATATCCCACAAAATGCTTGGTGTATTGTCCGCCTTGTCTGTTTTCCACTACAATGTAAGTAAATTAAATTTGATTTAACCGAATGATTAGGTCAGAGAATTGCACCCTCACAAGTTGGCCATTCTGTAAACAATACAAACAGAATATCTGTCCATAGTTGGAGGTAACAGTTCAGAGAGTAGTGACACGGAGGACGCAAAAGTCTTGATGGTCTCCATGCGGGGAGTGTGGCGTGCTAATGAGGTCAGGGATAAACACAGCAGCTGCAGCATTCCACAGGTTCCTTCTTCCCACTCTCTGGGGCTTCATTCAGTTGACGCAGCGTCACTCCATCGTTGAGAGTTCACCTCCAGCTTTCACCTCCATCGACCTCCTACCTCCAGGTGACGGTAAATGGATAAGGTGTTATTTGAGATGGAGGAGACGCATGAGAGGTTTTCTCGCTTGGGCTAGGCTTGAGCAGAGACCCAGCTGGGCCGCCCAGCTTGGCCTGCGGGTGCCTCGCCATAAACGCGGAGGCGTTAAAGATCATCTCATACCCCTGCAGGATTAATCTCCCCCTCCCCCGAAATCCTTCGCTCTCTGCCCGTCACGTCTCCCGCTCCCGGTCGACCTCTTCCACTTCAGCAGCCTAAACTGTTTGGATAGGCATTTTTTTTCTTATCTTTCTTTTTAAATCTTTGCTGTGCGGTTGCTGAGGGGGCCATCAATTCTCCTCTAGAAGAGGCACACGGCTCAGGTGTTATTCAAAAGCAGCCTTTCATTTGGAGCCACACAAACACACTTGTTAGCCCTGTGAGGGTTTGTGTTTTTTTTTTTTTTTTGTTGGTGCTTTTATATGAAACCCTTTTCTGCGTTTAAGAGAAGATAACAATCAAGTTTTCCAAGAGGTCTGGTAGGCTCAGTTCATAGCTTTAACTTTAAACTCAAAGTTAGATTCATCTTTTTTTCCCCATACGGAATTTACATTCACTCATGTAGTATCAGCTGACATTTCTCTTTTGACCTTGCAATACTACACTTGAGTGGAAATCAATATTTTGTTACTGAACAACCTGTGCTACTGTTCAGCCAGGGCACTCACCGGCACTGCACTTTATTAAAGGAAGCCAATGCTATTTTTAAAGGAACTTGAATTATGAATTAAATATGAAATATGAAATATTATTTAGACGTACCCTTTTTATAATATCTGCCTTGCCCAAAAATGGGCACATGTTTAAAAATGAGGACGTATATCTGTATCCGCAGATATTTGCTTTAAAAGCATTTGGCCAATGTTTCAGGCCAGCCTTTGATGACACATTTATTGTACTTAAATAGAATAAAATATTCAATCGGTTTGCCAGCTCTGTAAATACATTTCATATTTCCTCACTTTGCTAATCCGGCTGGATTTAGCCCAGATTTCTACGTGTTGGAAATGTTTATGTATCTGTATCAGCTTTAGCAGATTAGCAGGTGTACATGGCAAACTGGACATTGGCACTGGTCCACAATCCCCATATCAGTGCATCCCTAGTATAAAATGAGTGTATCATGATGACACCACTCTACAACTTCATAGATTTGCAAGTTGTAGGGAGTGATATGAAAAATAAATAAATAAGAAACGTTGAGAATTATTTTTAACGCCTGATTTATTGGAACTATCAAAAACAACAGTAGTGCCATTTAAAAGAATGCTCCAAAAATAATACTTGAAAAAACTATGTTCACATCCCGTTCTAGGACGAATCCACATCTTGCACTGTCATCAAACATGCAGTTGTTCAGTTCAGTTCTACAAATAGTGACAATATGCTGAGAGACGATGTACTCAGGAAAGCCAATTCTAACATATTGTGACATGAAATATGGCGATAATGACAAGATGAACATAATAAGCTGTATAACATTGAGAAGAAAATCATAAAATACAATCACTTCTCCGTCAAGTGATTTTGCAGCACATACCTTAACATAACTGGGCTAGTCATGAGCTGGAGGTTAGGGCACCAGCCTTGTGACCGGAAGGCTGGCGGTTTGATTCTCTGAACCAACAGGACATGACTGAAGTCAGATGCCAAAGAAGGCACCCTGACTGCTCCCCGGGCATGGTGCATAGGGCTGCCCACAGCTCTGGGCAAGTGTGCTCACTGCCCCCTAATGTGTGTGTGTGTGTTCACTAGTGTTTGTGTGGGTGACTCACTGCACAGATGGGTTAAATGAAGAAGACACATTCCTCTGTGTGCGAGCACAAATTCTAACTACCTTGGTATAAATAACAGCTATAACTTGGCATTTAATAACTTCTTGGTAAGGTGAACAGACCTCTGAAATGAAAACCATTTCCAGTTTGGGGGTCAATATATCATTAAAATATCCAATTTAGTTTTATCTATAAATAAGGGGGGCAATTCTAGTTTCCTGTGTTTTGACCATGGTAACGGTTGTACTGTAATAAACTAAGGTAAGGTCCCACTGATAAAATTGGGTACTGTTGGGTATTGGGACGGCTGCTGCCATATGCCATATATGGATGGCACAAAGTGACGCAGTTTAAACAAATGATACACTATTTGTAGAGGGCATGGAGCTACATACAGCAGACTGTATGCCTATACAGATCAGATAGCCTCTCACCCGGTACAGTGATTGAAGCCCTGTAACCCCACCCCTGCTTTTAATCCCTGGTTTTCCTCGTGTCTTGAAAGGACATTTGTGGTCTCACCTGACACTTCACTAGGTGAGCAAGTGGTAGAAGTGGTCAGTGGACAGAAGCGGCCTCCTCTCTTGGCCAAAACAAGCCCAACGTGAGACCCTTCTGCCCACCTGCTCTGCTGCAGGTTTCTCTTGGGACTTTCCTGTGTGTTTCTAATTCACAGTTAAAACCAGGGAACACTTCCAGGGTCAGTTCCTGCCAGGGACTGCCCATCAAAACGGGGACATCTGGTCAGCGTATTCCTGGAAGTCGAAATATAGCATTTCATAGTATTCCAGTCCACACTGTACATGTTATTATTGAGTAATAATATCACCACAATAATATTAATACCACAAATTATTCCAAACTTTTGCAGCATTTCAGGGGTATGATTGGACTGCAGGGGGTCACAGCCACACACCCACTCTCCAAAAACAAACCACTGCAGTTACAGCAAAGTGAATGCAGCAGTTTCCTATCACTCTTCCAGCTCCCTGCTTGGCACACACCTCTACATTATTCAGGAGGCTCCAGCAGGAGGGTTTTTACCAGGGAGCCATTTACAGGTCTTATATGGGCAATGAGCCCTTTGCTCTTACTGCGCTCTCCCGGTGACACCACATCGCTCCTGTTCGCGCCTGCTCCCTCTACTGGCCCTTAACTCAACCACTTCCTCTCCGGCTTGGCGTGCATGTGCCCTGTCCATGCGCCTTTACGCTATAGTAGCGTGTACGAATGAAGGGCTGTTGTTGTCCTTGCTCGTACGCAGATCTCTTTTCTTTAGTCTGAGCATCGTGCGCTGCTCGCGAAGGAGTTCCGGTGCTCTGTCTTATTGCATACATACTCTCGCCACATCTCTCGGTGGAGTTTCGGTCAGTTCTGTGGAACGCAGCGAGGCATTTCGGCATCTCCGGCTCGCTCCGCGAGCGCGCGTTCCTCTTTGCCTGCCTGCGTGCGTGCGTGTGTGGCGCGCGGGCTGCTGGGAGGGAGCAGCAGCTGAAGGGATCCTCCTCTCTCCCTCTCTCTCTCTCGCTCTCTCTCACCCTCCTCAGTCTGTCGACTCCCCTCCAGTCAGCGCTTGTGTGAGGAGCTGAGCGGTGAGCAGCAGCTACAGCAGCAGCGGCAGCTTCAAACCCGGGGCGCTGAACGGGTCTTCACGGGGATTCTCACCGACCAAACGGCGGGACCTTTGTCCAGCTCTCTGGACCATGTTCCTCGTGCAGTATACAGGTAAAGCTACGCTGCTAACTTTCTTGCTTCTGGTTCCCCAGAGTCACGCAGGCGGGTTACGCGAGTATACACACGAGCGTGAAGTTCCCCATGTTCTGATTTCCCCGTTCCACCTTAAATTGTGCTGCAGTTACATTCTGGCGCCCCATTTAAGGTGGAACGGGGATATTCCGAACATGAGACAGGCTTCAGCTTACCGGGAGCCGCCCGGTGCGTCAGCGAACCGTGCAGGAGAGAAATGAATGAACACCAAGACCTAAGGTCCAAGTTTCCTCGTCAGACAGCTCGACCGTTCCCACTCCGGGCAGGAGCGAGAATATCTCCGTACAGTAGCGCGCGAGCCCCGGCTGCTTGCCTCGCTCGAGCGCTCCGCGATCTTGTCAATTACCTCGCGATATTTTCGCAGCGTACTTGTAAATAGGCTGCCTAATACCTTCTGCCTGAGCCTCAGACCAGCTGCCAGAGGAGCTGAGCTCTAGCCCACCCGTGTGCCCCCCTCACTAGGACTACCATATCATTTGTAGTGTGTAGTATTGATGAACCTATTGCAGGAATGCCCCCTTGTGTAGACTGACTGACTGAAGTTCTTAACAACCCAAGTGGGAAGCTTCAGGGAAAGTTTGCATGTTCTGTTTATGTGCTATGAAGCAGGTCTTTCTGTAAATGGCACTCACCATTTCATTGCATTGGTATTCGACCTAGAACCTTCTGGCGGTGAACACAGCTGTCTGTTCCTAAGCAGCAGAAGCAGGGGACGTGATCATACAGCTGAAGATCCTGCAGCTCCTCAATTATGGAAGAACCGTGGCCAATCTGTCACGGTCGCGCCACTTATAAACAGAGCAACGTGGCTTTCTTCCGTTGCTGTGCATTTAACAGATGGAGCTCTGTTGTAAATCTCTCTGCAAGCGTATGGAGCTTCGAAAGACTGTTTATGAGACATTTGTCAAAGTGCTAAGCATGTTTTCATGCCCTCTCTTCTCAGCTGGGAGTCGTGGGCCACGTGTGCCGCCTTTGTTGTCTCCTCTTCGTGCTTCCCTGCTAAAGGCCAGAAGCATCAAAATCTGAACATCTGTCTGGATGAATTGCTTGTGGCTGCTGCGGGCTAACTAGGATGAGTGTGATGGGAAGGTTCGGGGTGGGGTGGTAGTGGGAGGAGTGTGGGGGGGTGACTACTCATGCTGTACAAGAGCCATTATTAGCTCCATCTCGAATCAGAAGTTTGCTTGCTCCACGGTGCCCTTGGCTCTCTGCAGCGCAGCCTGGCATTTTATCTGCCTAATATAAAAAGGCAGTTGGAGGGGAAATTCATTCGGAACAACGGGGGAGGATGAAACGTTATAGCCTCATAATAACCTGCCGTCGTATTTGCAGGGAGTTATAGGTACCTGTGCAAACTCCAGTGGAGGGTATAAAATTAGGGGTGACTGACTGTCAGTGTCCAAGTAAATATACAGAAGTGCAACCCACAGTGATACTGGGTGATTCTTCCAATAGGGGCTTTAACACAGTCAGGCCTTGCAGGGGATTGAATGAAGGAGAGTGTGTGTGCGAGAGAGAGAGAAAGAGAAGGAGCTCCAAATTGAAATTTAGCCTGTGATTCTCCTGCACAAAGCTGGCTGACGCTGGACTGGGAGGGGCCTTGTAAATTGCACATAATGGATATTGCCTGTGCGTTCGTGTGAGAGATGGAGGGAAAAGGAGTGGAGAAAGAGTAAAAATGCGTGGGTTTTTTTGCAGCTGAGGACAAAAGTGTTTTCAGGAAAAAAAAACAGCAGAAAATGGGTTTTGGGATTAGGAGTGGCTAGAGATAGGATCTGGAGAGGAGGGAGGGATCGCTCTGATTTAAAGATGCACTCTTCAGAGTCGCCTGCAACAACGTAAAGAAGTTTAGAAGATTCAATCCCGGGAAATCTGGCAGGTTAGGAAATGAGAAGTGGGAAAAAAAAAACTCATTAAAATTAGAATAAATTTAGAAGGAATCTCCTGCTGGTTTGTCACTGTTAAGTCCAGCGTAAGGGTTTGTGTACTGCCCAGCCGTGTTTATAGTTTGTAAGGAGTCCAGGCTGTGCTGTGTGAATAAACCCGCATTATAAAGCTGTAATTAATTTACGTGCTTGAAGTCAGAATTTGCACAGATGCTTTGATGCTACTTGAGTGCTTCTCTGGAAACAAACCTGTTGCTATGTTTCTAGTCTCAGTAGCTCGTTCTGCAGCGGGGTTGAAGCTGTTGCTTGCGCGATGTAACGTTATAGGTATAGTTTGTCCTTTCTTACGTTCATATTTGTAAGGAAGTTCTATTTTTAAGACCATTGCGCTCTCTAGTACTTCCAGGAACGTTGTTGATGGCGTTTCATGCGTTCCTGTTTATATATCTTTCTGTGTACTTTCAAGAGCAGAAACGAGACCTGTGTCTGAAGTAGAGGTAAAAAGCTGCCTCCTTTGAGCTGCAAAATCTGGCCTTCAAGGTCAGTGCTCTAAGGAGCTTGAACTGTTTTCCTTAGCTTTGCATTTCATCCTGTGTCCATTCAGAGGCTTTATGAAAGCTTTTACTGTGACATGAAAACATTTGCCAGTATGATGATTTGCCTGCAAGCAGTGCATTTTATTGGCCAGGTTGAAAATAACTCATAGCTCATCTGTTCTGCTGAATCATTAAAAGTACATCACTTGTCTGCATATTTTTTTTAAGATCAGTCACATAATGTTAAAGCTAAACGGATGTTTCTGGTTTGTGTGCTCGGCCTGACATGCCTTGCCCCCGTTTTCTGTGTGCATATGTGCTGTTGTCCGCCCACTGTTGAGCTGTACATTTGGCTCGGTTGGGTTTCTGCGTGTGCTGTAAATCGTATTTCCGCGCAGCTGCAGTGTTCTGGCTGTAATGGAGTTTTTGTACTCATACTGGTGTCCACATGGACGTTCCTGCAGATCTCGCACGTCTGTGGGCTTTCTGTGGCTTGCTAATTGAAAGCCATGGTACCGAACGCCGAGGGCCGCCGCAGCTGATAATTGATACTGCAACAGACGCTGTTCTGTCCCTGATAATGAGCAGGCACGTTGCTTTGTGTCCTGCTGGGTAAGCTTTCTCAGCACTATTTTTACTCCCCGATTTCTTCTTCTTCTTTTTCTTCTTTCCCCCGTTCCTTTAGTCGGAAGAGACCCTTTTAACTGCGTAATGAGAGCACAGTTATAAATATTTACTCTTTGACAGTTCCAGCCTCCAGAAGAAATGGTAAATACAAATGTGAAAGCGGTAACACGACAAATTCAGCCTACATTAGTGAAAGGGTTGGTGGTGTTGGGAAGGGCCTTGTTTACTGGGGCATCTAGAAGGACACTGGAGGACTTCAAACTGGCCTGGCATCCAGGCCTGGCAAAATTAATGGGCTAGCATTTTACAATGCAGGCCTGCTCGTTTATTTCAGAAGTTACTTCCTTCCTATTCAGACTCGAGTCTCAAACGGGAAAAAGCGTGAGGACTGTTTTAATTGTTTTTGTGAGACTTTTTGTTTATTCATTCAGCTCCGCCGTCTGTCAGCCATGCCAGAGCGAAACTGCGCAGTGGTATCACTAGAGTCCCGTTCCATCTGTCGAGCCCACATCGGGGGAGCTTGCTGTAACACGATCGCAGTTCAATATTTCCTATTCTTGTTTAATCCCTTTCTGTTTGTTGCAGGTATCTTTTATGTGAGCCTCACCATTTGAGTCTCTTTGCATCTGCATAGCATTGTTTTCCAGAAGTAGTGCACATCTCTACAGATCTGGCTGTTGCCTTGCTGAAATCAGGGCAGCGTGGATGTGTGCTAAAACTCCCTCTGAGTGGCCAGTCATTTATGAGGAAAAATTTTAGCTGAAGGAAGCCTGCTGGCCTCTGTGGGTGAATGATGCGTTTTGGGTTCAAGTATCCGTGACAGTGGCCCTTCGGATGGAAATGCTCCCTGAAGTGAAAGTGAGGAAGGAGACAGGAAGCCCTTAGTCGCAGCTCAGAATCCTTCCAACTGGCCGGGCCTCATTATCTCCGGCTAAAGCAAGCAAACGTAATGGCTGAGAGGGAGCCACATTCCTTGCTGTGCTAAATAATGACATTGACGGCTCCTGTGTTGAAGCAGAGAGAGGGAAGGCTAGGTTTCGAGGAATACCTGTCAAAGGTATCTAGTCAAGCTACTGGCATAATAACGGAATTCTTACTCGGCTGCGATTCCCCAGATGGCATATAGTCAATACAGACAATATACGTTGTTATCTGAGATATAGGCACAACCTGCATATCTACACAGACCGTGTAGTATTGCATACAGAGAGCACTGTAATGTCCACGTTTGTCTTATGTGTAACAATACATGCTAGAAATGTCATTTCTTGTAGTGTGGGCTCTACTGTGGGGGCAGTTTCTTTAGGACAGTTCAAGTCATTCCTGTCTGCCTTTATTTCTCTGTAGTACACAATCAGACATGTCACACATGCAGACGCTCTCCGTACATTAAGGCACCCTAGGACTGGTTTACTGGAAGAGAATAAGCTACTCTCCAGCAGTGGCTATGGTCTCTTAGAACACAAATAGTGTGTCTAATTTGATTTGTATATGATCATTTGCTCCTTTATTGTTAAAGACTTTTCTGGCTTCTTTACTGGGCCTAAACATTCAAACACAGCCATAGGTCAGGTTTATGTTTATCACGTGTATACTGCTGATTAAAGCATTACTATATGAGCATAAGAACCTGGTAATACGTTGAAGATCTTTGTTACCTTAGCTGTGGTGGTCTTAATTATGAGATGACAAAGATTAAGACCCGAGATTTCAGGAAAGCTGCTGCTGTGGGTTGCTAAGTAGACATTGGAGTTTTGATTTGACAACATTTAGGCTTTCCAAGACAGGTTAGTTCACAATGAAGATGTACAGGGCTACAGCTAGAGGTAGGCAATAAGATGTTCTTATAACATTGTGGCAATAAAGCGGTTGGAGGGGTTTGTCATTGTCACATTCGACAATGACAGTGTCTGTCAGCCTCAACCCTAATACACAATGCACGCTACTGAGCATATTGCGTCATCAGTACCTCAGTGCAAACGACAAACTACATGTTTGATTAAAACCAAAGTAGCTAGTCATGTTTAATTGGAGTAAGTGCAGTACAGTATGTGAAATGTGGAACCAGAACCACAGTATCAAGAGCGTTTGGTGTGAGTTTATTAATTAGTCAGTTAAAAGTTGTGTCCAAATATCGTTATACGTTTGTAGGGATGGTATCAGCTTTGCTGATATGTACAAAATGTGAACGAGACATTGAATACATAAGGTAGCACTTTACTTGATGGGTGTCTTTATAACACCTTCATAACATCTTACATAAACGCTTTATAACAGATTAGTGAATGTTTAAATCAACATTAATAAAGCGCACATGTTTTACATGATATGAGAGACATTTCTCAAAGTAAAAGTTCATTTATTATTTTGAAAAACTATTATTTTTAGTGAAATGCCTCATTTCTGGGCAGACAAAATAAAAATGACCTGGCTTTGCTGCTTTGGACAGAAAGTGCTTTGACATTTTTTTGTCTAGACTTTCAACTTATTTTTAATTATTTGTTTATTTTTTCTTAAGCATTTTGCTAAATATGTTGTGCTACAGGCGTTAATTCAGCAGTCCTTTTTCAGGCTCTAATTCAACAGTTAATTCAACTGTTGAGGAAAATCATATGAAGTTTTTAAGGTGCATGTGCTTTCTTCAGTGTCATAAATGGTATCCCCAAATAATGAATGAAGACTTTTATTTTGAAAAATGTCTCTCAATAAAATGACATGGTACTCTGTATTAATATCATGTAAAACATGCATACTTTATAAATGAGTAAAATATTTATGAGTATGTCTTGAAGTGTTTATGTAAGACGTTTTGAATGTCTTATGTCGACACCCTTCACATAAAGAGTTACCAAACAAATTATGTTCTGATTATATTCACGAATTTCTCCCCATTACATTTGACAGTGATTTGTTAGGAGACATTATACATTAAATGGGGTCAAATTGGCCCCAAAGATAGTAGGAGGGTTAACCCTATGCTGTGATCTCAGGGGCCAAAATCAGTTATGATGGAGTGACTTTAATGACTTTTACACTTCCTTCTTTTCCCGGTACGCTTCTGAAAGGAGTCAGCAGCTGCTTCCTGGTTTGAGATGGTGATGGTCATATCGTATATATCAGAGCTGCAGCACAAAAGCATCACAAGAGACAAAGCGAACCTGAGTTTTTTTGTTGTTGCTGTGGCATTTTTTCCCCCCTCCTTTCCAATTCTGCCAGGAAAAACAATTGGAAGCAGCACAGCGCATACCATGATGGATCACCCTTGGGACACGGGACACTACATCTCTGAGGTCCACCCGAATCCGCCAGTGCCACTGAGAACACGTAAGCAAGCGGCCACAGGCTCACCAGAGATAATGGGAGAGATTACACCACCCCCCGTTTTTCCCCCATAATGTTATAAATCTGAGGTGAAATTGCCTTGGTGTTTTTCTTTATAAGGCCCAGTATAAGGTCTCAGTTTTGCTAAGTATATTGGTGTCTGCGCGCTGCATTTGGCGAAGACCATTCTTCTTCGTTCTGCCCTTCCCCATTCTGCCCTTCTTCTCCAAAGGCAGTTCTGCTAACCTTGGGCCCTTGTTTCTTTGAACCGAAAAACTTAATGACCCTTCCCTTCCGTATGTTATCTTTGGACGATGTATTAAAAAAATGAGACTAGCAGTCCAGTCACTACCGCCTGGTAACTTTCCACTGGCGTCCCTGGATATTGAAGAGAGATCTTGTAATTCTCCGTTTCTAGTACGTTTGCATAAACACACAACCTCACATGACCCCACCCCCAGTAGAAATTAAAAACACATTGGAAAAGTGCACAAATTCAGCCTGTAATTTGGAAGAGGAATGAACAAGCTCAGTGTGTGATTTGAGGTCAGAGGACGTCAAAGGAAGGATTGTGCCTACATGTTTACTGCCTTTCAGAAGCAGGGCTTAACTGGCCTGACGCTACAAGCAGAGTTTAAACAAGACTGTTAAACCTTTAACTGGTACCGTGACCCTAAATAGTGTCAAACGAGCCTTCATTCTGTCAATAGTTATTTTCTTCCCGGCCCCCTCTGTGTTGGTTTTGGTCTGTAATAGACGACACATCAAGAGAAGACCAATTTGAGCGCTTGTTTGCCACAGACTTTATTGCTATGTCTATTTTTACTAGAGGAATGTGTTCTGAGCTCATGGCACAGTAAATCACCATCCCCAAGCTCATAACCGAGGTCAGCTGGGTACTCACGCCATGATCCCCGGTGACCTTTTGGTTTTGTTTGTTTAGTTTTTTGAACAGCCACACTTACTGATCTTTAACTCTGGGAAGACCAGCTATGATATTTGGCCTATGCTGCTGTAAAGATTGGAGAAAACTAGATTTATATTGAATCTAGCATTTTGAGAGTTGCCATTCTTTCACTCTTCTTTCACTATACTTCTGTGAAGACGCTTGTAAGTGTATCTGCACCAAGCTGCAGAGGAGGGGTTGGTGAATAAGCAGCGTAGGATGTAGCATGTGCACCTTCTGTGTGGAGCTGCGTGAAGCCACCATCGGTTGCCACTTTGGGATCAGTGAGGTAAAGAGATGTCCCAAACGATGCTCCTCTTGATCCAGAACTAGCAAAATCAAGCTGGAGCAGATTAAGGATTGTGCATCATCAAGGGTAGTATAAAAACGGAGTTCTCGTTTTTCATCTATTGAAAGGTTTATTAAGGAACCAAAGAAGAGTGCAAGAAGGATAAACAAACTGCCCATTGAGTGACCTTCATTTAAGTTCATGGATTTCTATTTGATCTGTGTAAACATATTGTAATGCCAATCTAAATACTCTAAAGCAGAGCTATGACATCAGTGACTGTTAGTCTGTCATCAAGACTTTAGGCAAAGCAGACTTCTTTGTCCCTGTGTAATGAAGTGCTGTTAATTCAGTTGTCAATTATACAATGTAAAGCACTCTCAACTATCAACACCCCATAACGCCATGCTGAAATGCAGCCATGTGTATCATACAGTAAGAGTTATCCGTCTAGCGGCTGCCTAGACTTTGGATCAAAATGTGTTGCATCCCTGTGAGATGCGGTTATTCAAAGCGGTGGCACCACGGCACCGGGAGCAAGGTGCCAGAGCTGAGATTTTCTGAGGGAACACACCAGGTGTGGGGATGTGCTGTGGCTGTGATTGGTTTTCCTCTGGTCTGGCAGTCCAGCTCCGATAGAGAGCTCCACACCAGCGGGTCTTAAAGCTAATCCGCCTGTCAGCGGCTTGTCAGCCGGTCCCCCCACTGCCCCTGTGCCCGCCTGCCGGTGTTGACAGGGGGATCCAGCTTACATCCGGGTTACATCACTGAGATCCGCTGAACTGAATCACCCGCGAGTGTGAACGTCTCCCCCCATGATAAAAAAAGGGAATGGCAGTGGCGTCCTAGCGCTAACGATGGCTTGTTTAGAAGCCATGTTGAATGGCTTTTTTGGTGTGTACTCGGTGCCTGTGGCCAAAGTTACCTGTATAACTCTCCGCACTGAGGTGAGAGCACCTTGGGGCAGATGCTAACAACAGCTGACTGAACATCATGGGACTGAACATAGCCATTACAGAGGAAAAGTAATTGGATCCACAAATCAGCAGATGGGTACAGGTTTATAGTGGCACACAGCTTTATGACTCGATATTTCAAGGCTTGCTTGGGAGCTTGTCACGGCGGTTTTGACGCTCTAGGTGGATGCTGTGAGCAGTATGCTTCTAGCTCTCACCCCTGAAGTACCTTGTCAGGAAGTGAGGCTTGAGCTGTTTGCCCTTTACAATGTAAGGAACTTGTGCTCCACAATGGTACCAATCAGTTTTGATGGAATTGACCCAGAAATGTCTTCAATGACTGGAAATCCGTTACAGTTCTCATTTCTACCAGTGCACTCAGTTCATCAGTGTTTTAAGAGGAATAAGTAAAAGTTATTCAGGTATTGTTTCAGGCCAATTCAATTAAAGATGAATATTTGATGGTACCATGTACTTTCTCTTTTCCATATCATCTTCTGTGTAATTCTTTAACTTGTTCCAGGCTATAATTTTCCTGGAGAGCGTATGCCATTCTTTTGTTCACCTATTGTGTGTAATGTACATTTATAATTTTTTTCTAGCAGTGTGCTGCTTTTATTCACTCAGCCAAGATTATTTGAAGACTCCAGGGTCAAGGAAAGGTCAGGAGAAGCACATGTGCATATGGAGTGATAACAGAAATAGGCTATAGTGTCTTTCTGCTCTCTTCCTGGCCCTCCTTTCAAAACAACCCCTTTCTTTCCCTTTTCACGCTCGTCCTGCCTCTCTCTTTCCCCCCCTTTGATCTACGCTATTGTCAGTGACAAAGAGGGAAAGGGGAGGATTAATTGTTTTCCACAGGTAAGCAGGGCACTGCCAACGGCCTGCTTATTTGAATCCCGTCAAGCTCCCATATGCTCAGCGAAATCTGTTCCTCTTCTCCTGGAGTGTTAGCGTGTTCAGCGGAGCGGCGCAGCATTAAGACGGGTCTGGGCCAGGCTCCAGGAGTGCCACAGAGCAGCCCAGCCAGTCGAGCCGCTAGCCCCTCAGCATCCTCAGCACATTCATCTTGTCTGCCGGGCTGAGTCTGAAATACCTTTCCCAGCGAGATGCTCCGTGCCCTTGGCCCTCGGGTTCGCGCCTTCTGTGATTAAAAGTTGGAGGAGGTGACCAGATCTGACGTCCATTGATCACCTTTATGTAACAGCTGTGCAGATGCCTGACCAGATGTTTTTCTGTTTCTCTTTTTCTCTGCGTGACTGTGGATTACTGTGTGCAGTTTGCCCAAGGCTAAAGAGGTGTGCCCCAGTGGAAGTTTATTTTGATGTGACACCAGACTGTTCTAACTTCTACTGGCTGTTACTATAAAGAAGTTGCTTAAGTTATGTACCACAACCCCCCCCCACCCCGGACATCCTGACCTGCTTCTGACTCACTGGAAATATGGGAATATGACAATTGAAATGGCTATCGATCTGCAAAGAGCAGTGAAAGGTGAAACCCAACCCACTCTCAAACTCTTCTCAAGCCCACATCAGCGCATCCTTGCCCTTGGTGTCACATTGAATTGATCGCTTCATAAGACGGAGATCTTTATAGCTTTATAAAGATCCTCATAGCTTAGTTGGAAACTTTACCTTCTAGCTCATCCTCGTCATGGTGGATTCATTTTGTTTCAGTGTAACGTCACTCGCAGCTGTGCAATGAGAGCACTTCAGCATGCTGCTTAGTTAATCCTTAAACAATTCAGTCCCACATGGCCGTTGTTTTGTCTGTTGCTTTTAGCACAGCGATTTATCACAAAATCATTGAATTGCAGAAAAACTGTTCCCTGACAAATGGTGGCGGCTCGTACTGACAGATGTCTGGGGCTGATGTCACCCTGGAGGCCGGTGGGCCTGTCAGATTGGAGGAATGAGGGTGCTGATGAAAACATCACTCGAGAAAAGCATCAAGAAGCCCACATTTGGGCTCTCCGAGAGGACCTGCTTCTTATTTCAGAGCAATTTGTTTTCATTTATTGTGGTTGTGATTTATGACCTGGGTGGGGCAGTTTTGTAGAATCAAATGCAGCTTTAATTTTTCATTCCTTTTTTTGTTCTCAAATGGCTGGAGAGAAATAATACTAGCAGTAAAACACAAATCAGTCATGCTCCACTATAAAATTAACATGCAAAGTCTACTACGGCTGCAATGAGTGTTTGAGCTGGTGTGTTGGCGTCTGCGTTACGTTGTGCTAGATGCACAGGCACACACAATCCTATTATTTGGGCTAAACATTTATACAAGGAAGCCCTTAACGAAAGCCGAAGGGAAGTTTGCATATACTGCGATGATAAACATGCAAGCATTCAACAGGTTTGTATTCAACAGGGCTGTGATGGTATTAATTGATTGTGAGTGCAGTGCTACCGCTAGCGGCCCAACCCCCCTTCACACACCCCAACCCGCAAACATGTTAGCGAGTATAGTTAGCTCTCATGTACGAGCTCTCATGTAGTGGCTAACCTGCTCAAAAATCTTTACTTTGACTAAATTGCCATACCAGATATAAAGTCCAGATGTGCGCGGTCACGCAGAGGGTCGGTGGCACTGAGATTGCATCATATTGGCGCGCACCCGCACACCACCTACAGAGCATCAAATACTCAGCCTTACCCCCACAGTGCTCCCAGTCCAGCAACATCCAAACTTTCCAAACTACTGTTTTTAATGAAGGTATGATCCCTGATGCCAGTGCATGCGCACCACAGAAGCATATGGACTCTTGGACTATACTTCCAGTTTCAGTTGCTTCTGTTTGTAAATAACAGTTAGTCCTCACTTTTCCTTCACAGTAAACATCACGGAAGGACCTAAAGCCAAACACAGAGCCACACTGTGTCAGCATATTTTAATGTAATGTAATGACGACGTTGGTTATGGTGCAACTCTCTGGGTTATGGGCGCCTTTCAGTCATAACAATCAGTATAACGAGAACACTTCAACCTCAGTCTGGAGCAGTAAGATACCGGTGCTTGGTGACTCTGAGCTCTGTTCAGTTTCTCAGAGCATCACAGAGTGACACTCAGCATGTTATCATTACTTTCAAACAACACTGAGACCACAGAAAGCCACAGTAGATGTCATCACAGTCAGTCTTTTAGATAAACAGATCTCAGCTAACGCTACAGTCCAGTCTTCTTCAGCTCACTAACAGAGGTCTGTTAGTAAAGTAGTAAACTGATGCCGAGTGTGATTAATGATGGTGAATGAACTTTCAGCAGCAAAAAAAAAAAAAAAAAAAACTGATGATGAAAGTAATGCGGTTACTGTCACAGCCCTGCATCCGGGCTGTAGCTTCTCTGTTTTATTACAGGGTCCCAGGTGCACCGGATTCTACATGGTTCTTACAAAGGAATATTTTGGAGCGATCCTGCTGGATGTGCTTAGCCAGTCTCAATGTATGAAAAATTTAAGCGGTGATCCTGGGGCGCTGCTGCACAGCATCAGTGAGACACGATCATCTGAGATGAAGCAGATCAAAGCTTACATTAGGAATACAGAGTGAAATTCACTCTGATTAGGTTTTAGAAACACGGCTCAGTTACGCTTAGATTATTAGAAGCCCTGGCCCTTTTTTCTTTGCGTTCGTCAAACAGTTGGTCAGTAATGGACACAGTAATTATGTACTTTAGAATGGGCCTATTAGCATACATAAACAACGTTGCCTCTGTAATGAGAAAATGTGTAATTGAAGCAGTTGAAATGACAGGACTTCAGGGTGGAATTAAGATTATGTCGTTTTTATAAAGCTCTCTTAGTACTGTTGCTGTTGACGTCTCTAGTGTGCCATTAGTTTGAGTCGATACACACAGATGCAGTCATTTTCCTTTTTGCCTCCTACTTGGTTTGAGGTTTCTAGGTGATATGAAGCAGACATGCCCGTAGCACAGCCCATCTGAATAAGTTCAAGGTAGGAAATTAATGCTTATCACAGTAGGTGCCAGCATATTAGCATCTGTTTTTCTTTGCAGTTTGAAGTGGTCATAAACAAGCTGTCCATTGTGTATTCCCTTCATTACCTCTGTGCATTGTGGAAAACTGGCATAAGCTTTCTAAACCCCCCCAAATTCACTGAATGATAAGTGTAGATGTGCCTTTTGGTTGTTTCCTTTTCATGAGATATAAACCTCCTTACTCTTGTAAAACTGAACACCTTTCCTCAAATAGATAAGCTGTTCGTTGCATTACAAGGTAAGTACACGATTCCCAGAAGTCCTTTTCTAAATCGCTTTGATTTCTCAGAGGCACTTTTTCTTTTCTTTTTTTTAATTTCATTTATTTATTTCTTTATTTTGCAGACTGAGCTCAGCGGGCTCTGTGAGAGCGTTTTTCCTTCTGTCAGAGCACTTAGTATTGGCCCGTATATATATTTTTTTTTTGTCATTTTCTTGGAGAGGAACTTTTATTTCCTTTCACTGGCGTTGCCATTGACTTAATGCTGCAAATAATGTTGAAGCAAGAATTCTTTCTGATTGAATGCCGGAATGATGCTGATGACCTTCAGGCAAACGCATTCGTGTCTTTGCATTTCAGTGCACGGGTGAGAGTACAATGCACTTGGACTGCTGAGACAGTGACAGCTCCGCATCAGTCTCTTCCCTTCCAAGCAAATGTTTGCTTTGGCCCACTTTGAGGGATTAAATTTTAATAGTGGTGAGCAGCAAAGCAGCCGAAGATGTCCCTTCTTTCCTCTCGTCAGGCTACCCGCTGTAAAAGGGACCTTCTGAACAGACGGCAGCGAGCAGAGTGTGTGTTTGCGAGCGGTCGGGTGTCCCTCCCCCCGCCGTCCGCCAAAGCTGCCCACCCTTCTAGCTCCTGCAAGCCGCAGCTTCCAGCAGGGCCTGCCGGTGGTGATGGAGATGGATGGGGGGAGGAAGAGCCAAGCTCAGTCAGTGGTGGCCTGACGCTGGCAGGCTCCTCACGCATTAGTCTTCTGTCTCTGTTTACTCTTAGCTGCTGATTAAAGTAGGGAACCACAGTCGAGTCTCGCCGGGTTATTTTCTCTCGCCTGATTCTTCTTTTTTCTCCTGTTCTAATCTGCTTCTAAGACCAGATAATTAATAGTGGGGCCGACAGGGGCGCCTGCGGTTGTCATGTTAATGGATCCGATTCGGCTTGTTTAACCAGCGCAGGTACACGCTCAGAGTTTCTGTCACCGAGCTTTCCAAAGAGTGGCGTCTGCTTGTGTGACCCACAACAGAATTCGGAAAGAAATTAACATTTGAAATTTGTCAGTAGTCTGTTAATTATAGGCCTTTCATCTGTTCCCTGCATTTCTGAACGCTTGGAGAGACTTTGTTTGTGCACTGGCCTGATTATCCTAAGTTGTTTGTGACTTAAGCTGTTTTTGTTGACCATAGGATTAAAGTAGTGATGCTATTTTAGTGTCTGTTTCATAGACCGCTGCCTGTAGTTCCACCTTTGCCTACATTATCATCACAGTGATATGCATCGAATGACATTACAGTCTCAGAAGCCGTACAGGGTCCTTTCTGTGTGAGTTTTCACATTCTCCCCGTGTCTGCGAGGGTTTCCTCTGTGTGCTCCAAAGACATGTAGTCAGATGCTAAATTGCCCCCTTGGTGTGAGTGAGTGTGTGTGTGTGTGTCTGCCCTGTGATGAACTGGTGGCCTTTCCAGGATGTTTGGTTCATTCTAACCAATTATGAATTAATGAAGGATTTAAATATTATTTCTCCCCTGGGTGAGTTATGTTCATATTCTTTCGATAAAGTGACTTTTAAAGCCTGCGGTATGGATTTTCGATTTTTAGGTCACGTTTCGATCACAAAATCTGATTTTCTTTAACGTTCATTTAACCTTTTCCAGTCCTCCTGGCAGGGCAGAATTAATTATGGTTACCAGTACCTGGTTTGGCTGTTCAGTACTTTTTTATAGTGTGCCAGTGATGGAATTTAACAGATCTATGCAGTGGCTGGTGGAGAAACCTAGGACAAAACTTCTTCAACAAAATCTTCTTTTTTTTGTTGCTTGTTTTTACTGTGTTTTGTGCATGTACATCTATTCTGATCATTTGCATTGATTTAAATAATGTGCTAATGTGCCCAAAGCATTTGCTCACAGTACTGCATGTTGAACGTGTCTGAAATTTTAGTTTTGCTGTGATGCAAGTTTTTGCAGTACCACTAGTAGCATAGTAGCAGTAGACTGTTTGACAGTGGGTGTGTAGATTTGGGTTGCCTTTGATGTTAGAAGGGTGACATTTTTGGTACAGGACATGCGTGCGGTTTGAGTGATGTTGGGCAGCTCCAGTACTCTAGGGAATGTGGCCGGGAAAACGGCCCCTCGGGCAAACTCACAAAGGTGTTTGAAGATTTGTCATGTAGAGGCAGAAAGCCAGCTTCTCATTAGCTCACAGCGGAGCAGTGAGATTGGGGAAAAGGATTTACTCTTGTCCGAGCTTTCGAGAGAAATATCTGATTGGCTGAATGTTAAAGAGACGAGAGCAGCACTTTGGCCCAGCTGGCAGACAGATGTATTCCAGGGAAACAGTGTTGCACACTGATCCCATCAAATCTTTGTGTGCGTGAGCACCAGTATACAGCTCTGTGCCGTGGATCGTTAGGGCTAATATTGATGACGGTGCTCTGTGCTATGCTACGGTCACAAAAACAAGGTTTTGTTTTGTGACTAACTGGCCTTTCTTTTCTTCCATGTAATGAGCTTCTCCAGGAAGTTAGATACCAAAAACAACAGGCCAAGTCTGATCAACCTGAGAATGCTCCCTGGAGGATGAAAGTCAGTTTGCAGCTGGTTGTATCAGGCAGGTGGCTGATGGGTCTTCAGACGACCAGGCAGACTGCTGAAAGCTGCCCACTTGTCACTTTAAACCTCATGAAAGCTGGTGTTGCCTTGGTAACACCGCTTGACCCCTGCCTGTGATTGACTAAGGCTCTCCTCATTTGGTTTGGGAGAACTCAGAATGCATTTCGTAGTTGGCCAGTGACGCTTGTCCTGCCCTGAGCCCTCGATGATGTGCTAATGTGTGGGCTACACAAGGGAAGCATTAAGATTCAATTAGAGGAAGTTAACGTGACAGGCGTTCCTGCAGAGTCCTATTTTTACAAGGTTTTTGTCAGTGTTAATTACTTTAGTTTGTGCATCATTGCTGCAACTTAGCGGGGGAAAAAGGGAAAAAGAGACTTGATGCCAACTGTCACTGTTCCTTCCTATTGTCACAACAGGCTGCAGGGCCCTGGGCAGACTTTTGTCCATTGCTTTTACCTTCAGACTGAGTAATCCACTCTGAATGAGGTCATTGCGCTTTTGGCTGCTCCTTAAATTTGAAAAGCTCTATTTTGGTTCAAGCTTGGCTGATGTGTTATGAAAGGTAGTACCAAATGAGGCTTCTTATACCGTTTTCTAAAATAATCTTCATCTTCTTCAGCCTGTTAGTAAGCTTTTTGTCCGCTTTTATACATTACGGAAGCCTATTTCAAGTCTTGTTCCGCTTTGATAATCCATATTTTGACACAAGACTGTGACTGAGAAGAAATCGTTACAACACAGTGTTGAGAAATTTTGGGTAATAAAGCAGTAATAGTACATGGAAGCTCTTGACCTAATCAAAGTAATACACTACAGTTTATGTCATTCACAATACGTAGCATATCATAAGTCTTTAAAGGGGACCTATTATGCTTTTCTATCTATCTATCTATCTATCTATCTATCTATCTATCTATCTATCTATCTATCTATCTATCTGTCTATCTATCTGTCTGTCTACCTATCAACCTATCTACCTATCTAACAGAGCATTTCAGATTTCAGGCGGAGAGTGCATACAGCATTAAAAAAGAGTTGTTCTGGAACACTGAAGCGTGTAAATCTGTTCTAGTAGACCCCAAAAATGAAAATTAGCAATAGGTTCCCTTTAAAAATTGCGGCACAATCAAGATTTGGGTCATGTATTGTGATAGTCTTGTACCTCGCAGCCTAGTGACTCCCACCCCTACTGTTAATTACCTTATTTTCAGAAGGTCGTCCACATCACACCGCTCATGCATTCGCGTTCCCACCCAGCGTTTTAAACACATGCACGAAGAGCTGTATAATAAGTAATTGTCTTGTCACTGGTTTTATAATTACCTGCAATGGTGTAGTCCTGAAATAGATAATGATTATAGTGGGTGTTGTATTCTATGACATGAGGTGAGGGTTTGCTAGCGCTGTTGTTCTGTGCCTGAAATAGTTTGCTGGTGTGCTGTATGTGACTTTGGTGCATTGCATGCCTGTGGATCTGCTCCCCAAGGCCTGACACCACAGCTGGGGAAATCAATTAAAAGGAAGTCTGTTCTTCCCTACCTCATGCATGCACTTCTGTCCAGTCATAAATTACAATATGAAGGCATCTGTCACTAAGGTGAAGTTGAGTTTTAAAATGGCTGTCATAAAAGTCCAAAAAGCACTGGTGTTAGTTGTAAATCAAATCCCATCTTGACACCAGAGACAGTTGACTTCTTGTATTTTAAGTAGGTTCACTCACTGCTTATTAGTGTTTTATGTGAGTTTAGGCAGTACAGAATTTTTAAGGAAGGCTGTCTTCATCTCATGGGGTAACGCGCATCGGCCTAACGTTTCCAGGAATGACAATGCTCGTTTAAGGCTACAGCCATGGGCTGATCTAAGCAGCTGCCCAGTCTCTGAAAATTCAAATAAATGATGCCCAAAAGCAGGGAAAGGCTGTAAGAAGATAGCAAAGTGTTTAATTTAGCCCTTTCCCCAGTTTGTAATATAATTAAGAAATTACAGTTAACAGGAATGACCAGGGCCAAGTTGACTCTGGAAGACCAAGAAAACTTTCCAAGAGAACTGCTCATACGATTGCTTGCCTGCAACAGATCTTCAGGAAGGTTTAGCAGACTCTGGAGTGGTGGTGCAATGTTCTACTGTGCAGTGACGCCTGCACAAATATGACCTTCATGGAAGGGTCATCAGAAGGAAACCTTTCCTGTGTCCTCACCATAAAATCTGGCGTCAAGAGAACTAAACAAGCCTGACGCGTTTTGCTAACCGTGGACTGATGAAGTTAAAACAGGACCTTTTGGCCACAATGGGAAAAGGTATGTTTAAAGAAAATAGGGTACAATCTTTCATGAACACAACACCTCTCCAGCTGTTAAGCATGGGGTGGCTCAGTCGTGCTGTGGGCTTGTATTGCAGCCAGTTTCCCAGGGAACATTTCTCTGGTAGAGGGAAGAAATAATTCAATCAAATATCAGCAAATTCTGGAAGCTAGCATCACACCAGCTGTAAAATAGCTGAAAATGAAAAGAGGATGGCTTCTACAACAGGATAATGACCCTAAACACACCTCAAAATCCATAACAGGCTAATTCAAGAGGTGCAAGCTGAAAGTTTTACCATGGTCATCACAGTCCCCCGACATAAACATCATCAGAAATATATAGATAGACCTCAAAAGAACAGCCCCTGCAAGATGGCCCAACAACCTCTCATAACTAAAAGACTAAAAAGGAAACATGGATGAAAACCCCACAAACAAGAACTGAGAGACCAGTTTATAAGCTGTGATATGGGTTACTAAGTACTGACCATGCAGAGTGCCCAGACCCTGTTTGAAACTGTAAAGGATGAAAATAAAGAAGTAATCAGGGCTAAAAATATGAGAAAAGTGTCATCCTTAACTGCACGCCTGCATCAGGTCGTCTTTTACTCGCTTAGCTGTTCACAGTAACAGAAACTTTTAGCAAGGGTGCCCAAACTTCCGTATGCCACTGAGTTAAACAGTATGAACTAAATATTAAGAATGCCAGGAGAATTATACCTTTTGTCATTCTGAAAAAGAGGGTAGGTATATCTGTACGCCTGCCTAAATGCTATTTTTGAGTCACAGGAACATCAAATACGTAGAATGAAAATTCAGTGCCTCAGCTGAAAAGTAGTACACTCTGTTATTGTCAAGCGCTGAGAGTAAACGAGGCTCACATAGCCATAAATAGCTTTAATTCACCCACACACAGGTGTACAGAAATTACTCAGCCGCACAATTACAACTATTAACAGTTCAAATTAATTAGTCAACCATGGCCCTGTAGAAGAAACCATTAGAGCTATATTTTACACCAACCCTGTTTTTCATCTTTATATATCACATTAATGACACTGTAGATAGTGGACAGCTGCTTCTCAGTATCTTCTCATCTTCCTTATCATTTTCATCATTTTGTGTCTCCTGGTTTGCTTGCCCAAAGAGAGCTTCATTTAGAAGTATTGTAAAATGGGCCTGGGATAATAAATCATCTTTGCTGTATCATGGCTAGGCCAGTATTATTGAATCAGCCAGTGTGGCTGTCACCACTTAAATAGATATTGGTTCTAAAACGCATTCAATAAGTGTAGCTTCTTGACAAATCCACAAATTCCAGTCTCCACAAATGTCTCTGTAAGGCTTAAAGGGTCAGAGTAAAAAGGAAACTCATTTCCACATCCTACTCTAAACACCCAGTACTTTACGTCATCAGCAAGCGCACGTCCTGGCAGTCATTTTGAGACACTTGATGATAACTAAGGATTATGATCTCGCGGTCTCTGATGGATCAGATATGTTTTGACAGGAAATTATGTTGTGGAGAGTGCTTGGAGAAGGAGTAATCAGAGCACGCTATCTGTAGGATGCGACCTGTTCGTGCGATAAGTCTGTGCAGGCAGATATTGCTTTATTGCCAAAGGGATGGCAGTTGTGTCTGTGCAGATTGAGTTCTTTATGGACTACTGGTGAGAGCATCGACTGTGTGGGCAGATTTGTTGTAATTTAGCATGGATTAACTTGCTTCTGTCGTCTAATGGAGAGAAAGAGCAGACCTCAGCCCAGCTGTTGCGGGACAGAGGCCTGTAAGAGGATTTGGAGAAATTTTGGGAACATTTCTTGCGCTCCCTAGGGATGCGATTACGCAAGAATGAATTTCCCGGTTTAACTTTTGCCGACATTTCTGTAATCAGTAGTTATTTGCTTGAATGAAGAGAACGGTGCTCCAGACCGGCATTATAACTTTCATTCCATTTAATTGTTACCACTTTGAGTTCGGTGATGTGTGATCCAGTTTAAAGACATTAAAATGCTTTATTAAAATTAAAAACACATATACTCTTCATGTATCACAGTGTTATAGTTTTGCCATATTGATACCTTGTATACATTCCTTGTATGTGTGAACAGACTTGGCCTATAAAGCTTGATTCTGATGCTGATTCTGATTCTCTATTACTGATTTTCTTGCGGAAAAAAAAAAAAAAACTTTTATCTTTTTTTCTCACACTTTAAAGCTCTAGTTAACCTTTTAACTTGGTGTATATTCATGATGGACAGACCCATAGAATTCATCCAAAACTGCTTAGATAAAAATCTTATATCAGCCTCTATTGCAGGTTAAGAATCCAAGTTATCCTCCTGTAAAGTTCCATTTTGGAGGTTTTTAAGGTGGACTGTATAATTCCATTAATGCTATTTTATAGTTTGATGTTTGGTGTCACTTTTATTCTGAAGTAAAGCATTAAGCTAAAAATAAGGAAACCTTCTTTGTGTACCCGTGTCTACATTTACATTTATGGCATTTAGCTGGCGCTCTTATCCAGAGCGACTTACAAGGTCATTCATATTACAGGTAGGCCAATGTAGTGTTAGGAGTCTTGCCCAAGGACTCTTATTGGTGTAGCACAGCATAGTTACCCAGACCCGGGAATCGAACCCCCATCTCCCACATGGGGCGGTAGCTCCCTGGAGGTTAGTGGTGTTATCCGCTGAGCCACGCCAACCATTTTTGGCTGCTAGTGTACCTTGTAGGGGCGCTCCATCTGAATTTTGCTCCTTTTTGAGCCGTCTCTGTTGGAGTTTTAAGTGCACATCTGCTGTAACTGAATACTTGTACCAAAATCTGTTGTAGCATAGTCTTGCATGACTTTTTGTTCTAGACAGCCAGTTGTCTGTTACTTTCTATATAACATTTAACTTGATTATTATTTAAATAAGTGACATATTTTTGTTTGACCTTTTAAAGCCAGTTTGACCTTTTAAAAAACAAATAATGCAAAATTTAGAAATTTCAATAATTTCAATACACATGCAGAATTTCGTTGTCATCCATCAATACGGCAAAAAGCTGTCTGAGCTAGAGGTCTGTTGACATCCTGCGTGGTAAAATAGTCCAAGATTTGTCTGCAAGCGTTCTCCAGCCTTGTACAGCATTGCAGAAAAGGCCTCTGTGTTCTTTAAGCCAGAGGAGGCTATACTAAATATTAGCACTGGTGGTGCCAGTATGTTTGTATGTTTGTGTTGCAGTGTGAAAAAATAAAACTATGCGACTTACCTATTTGCTTAAGCCTGATATGACACTCATTGCATGTGTGTTTGGTTTATTAAAAATATTGGTTTAACTCCTTTCAATGAAGGGTGTGAATAATTCTGGACTTGACTGTGTAGACAATAAAGCTGATTTGGTCATAAAGAAATCTGAATCCAATCAGCCGTAAAAAATTTGCTACACCTCTACTTCATTCATCTGTTTAGTTTGGACAATTGTCAGTGCACAAATACGGACTACTCATTTCTCAATTTGTTTCAAGCACGTTCTCCTCAATCCATGTGTATTTGGAAGTGCGTGGGAGAGAGTAGTACTCTGAAGCAGCCTCCGTTCATTTTCTGACACTCAAACACGTAAAATATTGTTTTCGCTTCAGCACACCTGCAACTCAAGGATATGCAAATGTCTTCCACTGGGCTGCCTTTATTTGTCTCTTGATTCATGCTATTAGAAGAATCTGAATCCAAACAGCTTCACTTCATTGCTTCTCAGATGTTCTGGAGAGGTAATACCTTCCTCGTGTTCAGTGTGCCATGATGCTGCCACTGCTGCACTGGCACTTGTGTAAACGAATATAACCAGAAGAACTGGGTTGCCCCAGTGGGCTTTCAGTGCTTACTGTTGTTCTGGTTGTTTCATTCTGAATTGAGAGGTAGGGTAGTTCTTCTCAAAGTGTGAAAATGATCCTTTTTTTTGCTGTTCAGTAAGAGTCAGTATACTTATGCTCAAACGCTTGGTGAATTTTAACCCATCTCTCTGCACAGAACAGCTTCAACTTTATGTTGCCGTGTTTCCTCACATGAACTGCCTGTTTCATGTCCTACCACAACATTTCTATTGGATCAAAGACAGGACTGTAATTTGGTAATTCTGAAACATTAACTTTCTTCTTCTTTAACCATCCTTTGGTAGAACAGCATTTTCCTTGAGAATTTGCTGGTATAATTCAGAAATCATTGTTCTATCAATCATGGCAAACTGTCCTGCCCCAGATGCAGCAAAACAGGCCCAAACCATGATACTACCGCCACCATGTTTCACAGATAAGGTTTTTATGTTGGAATGCAGTGTGTACCTTTCTCTAAACATAAAGCTTTTTTTTGGTCCTATCTGTCCACAAAACATTGTTCCAATAACTCTCTGACTTGTCCACATGATCTTTAGCAAACCGTAGCAAAATGTTCTTTTTGGAGAGCAGCGGGTTTCTCCTTGCAACCCTGGCATGCAGGGTTCTCCTGATGGCGAGCTCATGAACATCAACATTAGCCAACGCCTTTAGTTGCTTAGAAGTTACCGTTGGTTCCTTTGTGACCTCGCAGACTGTTACACACCTTACTCTTGGCATGATATTTGTTGGTTGATCACTCCTGGGGAGGGGAGTAATGGGCTTGAATTTCCTCTATTTGTACACAGTCTGTCTGACTCTATAGAGATAGTCTTGTAACCTTTTCCAGCCTGGCGAGTTTCAACACTTGTTCTTCAGAGCTCCTCAGAAATCTCCTTTGTTCATGCCATGATGCACTTCCACAAACACATGTTGTGAAGATCTGACTTATAGAACCCCCACTTACACCTGGTTGTCATCCCAATGATTGAAACATCTGACTCTGATTTCACCTTCAAATGGTCAGCTAATTCTATAGCTTTACTCACCGTAATATTGGATCATTTTCCTCAATAAATAAAGGACCAAGTCTAATATATTTGTCTCACTCCTTTGGTTAGTTTTGTTTGGTTCTCTTTATCTAATTTTAGGGCTAAAGGACTTTTCTAAAGAGTTCACAAATTTTCAAGAACACTTGGAAAGAAAACCTTTGTTTGCTCACCTACACATATAAACTGTGGAATTTCTTTGGTATTTGTGTTCACATAGTCACATAACTCCATGTTTCAAATTGTGTTAAAGTAGTGTAGAATATTGGGAATACAGAACAGCAGGGGGAAGCGTTGCAACATGTTTTATTGACTTAAAATATTATGTCATCAGTGTTGGAACAAAACCTTGTATCTCCCTTGTCTTTGGTGAATATTCTGTCTGGCAATTTAGTTTTATTTGAGGAGAGCACTGCTGAATCAGTCAGTGCCTTTTAGTATGTGGTTTGGAACATTTACGTTGCTTAATAAGAATAGAGCTGGTTAGGGTAAGGTATTTCAAATTGGTACGTCAGTAGGATCAGGTCAAAACCTGTGACCAGAGGACATTTTCATTATGTGCTTGACCTTGTGTGGTAAAGCACATCACTGCTAGACCTCTCTAAATGAACAGACTGGGGAATAAGCAGGTGAATGTAATCAAACTTCCATCAGAGCTGCATTGCAGAGCTCTGATTGCAATGTTAGTTTCACTGGGTATGTTATGTATTTCACAATGCAGTTGTACTGCCCCCAGCCCGCAAGCTCTCTTTATTATCGTGCTGTTATGGACTGCTGGCTCGGTTTCATTTCAGAGCTTTACTAAACTGTAATCCATGACCAGGCTAATTGGCCCCGTCCTTTATAGCTTTAATGGCCCGAGTGACCTTACTGTGTCTGAAAGGGCCGTCTGTGCCTGCCACAGCGCTTTGCACAAGCAGAGACACATTTTCCAGTGGAACTATTGGGGAGAAATCAGATTTGCTGCATGTCATTTGATTTGATTTCTTTTCCTCTTGCCCAAACAGACTCGACACATGGCACCGATAGGGGCAAACAGCTGGGAACACGGAGTCGTCCAAATGGGAACAAACAGCTGGTCACATGACCTTGTATTACTGTCACACTGCATTTGTGCCACACATCTTCCTCTGAAAGCCTGAGCGAGAGAGCGAAAAGAGGGAGCTTATGCACCCTTCCAGTTGCACTGGAAACTTTCACTGAAGGAAAATGCTTAAAACGGAGCCATGTTCAGACTGATCTCCGAGGTACCGGACAGCACGGCTTCCAGAGAGCAGAAACCACTTTTTACCATGCCATTTCCAGGGCTGAGGTGAAGATCCTCAGATCAAACCATGTGACTATCAGATCCATTTTATTAGGAATTGGGTAATCTCATAAATATCAGTGATTAACGGAATAAAAGTTTTTAAAGATGAAACAATAAACTGAGACAACAAAACCAAGCCATAATTTCTGTCTGTACTATTAAGTCATTGCCGAGTTACCCACAAGCTAGGTCTCTCCCAGTCACACAACGCTACCAGGCTGGGAGGAAGATACATGTGATGCCAGCCACGGCATCTTTTCTAAGGCAGCATCGCTGGTTGGAGCTCAAGCATCTCATCACGCTTGAAGGAGAACGCTAATAGCCAGTTCTGTTGCATCAGCTAACAGATGCCCTCATTGTAGGAATAGGGAGGACCTTCCAGCTCACCCAGAGGGAGTGAGGCCAGTTATGCTCTTGGACTCTTTTTCCACCTGCTGGCTAGGCCTCCCCCAATCACTCAATGCCGCCAAGCTGGGAGGGTGAAGGCCAGCATATGTGCAGCCATCCACCACATCTTTCTAATTGCTGCTAACGCAACGCACAACTAAACACACCTTGGCGGAGAGCGCCTACTGCCAGTTCTGTTAAATAAATATATATATATAAATATATAATATTAAATAATGTTAAATAAATATATATAATCTTAATAACTGCACTGGAGAAGGAGCCTGACTATGTTTCGTTATACTGTACATCCCTATGTCGGTATAATGACAAAGTTCAATTGAACTGAATTGAATTAATACGTGAGTCATTATTACAGCCTTATCTAAGATAAAGAATTAAAGCATTAAAAGTAGAGAGGGAATGAAAGAAAGGGACAACGAAACAAACAAGCCCATAACACCACCTGACAAATTAAACATGGGCTATCTCTATGGAGGCTTTAGTTAAAACACTAAATGGGTGGCATATGCAGATGTAATGGCTCCGCAGCTGTTTCTATGCTGACTAACGTATCTGACATGGTCTTTTAGTCTCCCCAAGGCTTGGTGAAGTTTTGTTTGTTTAGTTCCCGAGGTCTCATTAGACAGATGATTCAGCTTGCCCTCTCCCCTCTTTTCCATGGAGTGAGTCAGTGAACATATTCATTTTTACTCTGCTGTGGTTGGAAACTTAGGAACGCTATGTTCACAAAGCTATACCATCACCTGCTCCGCAACCGCCTGTGCCTCTGTATTCTTCCATTACACTGATGATTTGTTTGGGTTTAAAGTCTAATGTTTTTGAGGTGTTCTCTCAGATATGTTTGACCATTCTAGAGCCTGTGGTTCATTGTTACTAAGAGGATTAGCTGAACACGCTTCAGCGGGCCTGGACCCCACCCTCGGTGGTCTACTGTTTAGGGAGCAGATTCAGGCATTGCTTAACTGCTCCATCCCCTTCATCTCACCGCATGGTCCACATGGACCTCGAGCAGAGATCTGGAGGTTTTTTGTGGCCTACTTAGGGCTCCTTTTTTATATGTTTCCTGGATATCGGAGCAGCGTCCTTGGGAATTGCTACTCACACTGCTCTGCCTTGGCTTTTTGCTGGTCTTCAGATTACGAGCCTTTTAACTACTTTTCTTCAAGTAATCAAATAAAGCGCCACACTGGCTCCATTCTCCCACAGCTACTTAAGCAATCTCAAGTGAGAGACAGCATTTTATTAAGGCTGAGCTCTACATGTGGGTGTCACTCGTGTGTGGGAATGACGCTGGAGAGATTGCAGTGGGAGAGAACAGCCCAGTCAGAGCTGAGAAATGCACCACAGTATGTCGGGCAGTGATTAATTTATGTACATTCATCAAAAAGAGCTGCTCACTGGTAGTTTAAAGTGGTATGGCCCAAAATCTCTTTGACAATATTAACGTTATGTTATGGGGTTTTTCTGTAATAGAGTATTATAGAGTACACCTATTTTTATGGGTCCAGTGGGTTATTATTCTGGAAAGTCCCTTTACTTATATAAAAGAACCATATTTAACAACTAAAGTACATTTTTAATGTAAACGCTGTACACAACCCAAGGCACGTACTTCTCTGTGCTTGGCAAAAACGTTGCTAAACGTCCTTTCATGTTCAAATTTCTCTAGTTTTTTGACTAATACATGCATTTCCTGTGCTCAGTTCCTGCTTAGAAGCTGTAGAGCCTCGGCTTGTTGCAAAGATCAGTTTCTGACACTGCAACATTGTCCAAAGCAGCCGATCAAGGTGGTAGCCTACCTGGTGCAAGAAGAACCAGCAGTGGTGTCTATAGTGGGCTAAAGCCTGCCTCCGTGACACTAACCATTCCCATATTTCTGTCTAATATCCGGGGTGCTCAGTAACGAAGAACGTTTACTTGAATAAAGTTCCAAAATATGTTCTGAGCATCTGTGCTTGTGACTTTGGCTAACTATATTTGAAAGACAAATACTGTACATCAGAAATTTTGCCATCCAACCTGAGAAAGCATGTCATGGTATGTAACCATTAGTTTCATTCCAGTAAAGATTTTAAACAAAGTTGTTCTGTATCTGTGAGCACCATAAATTGTGAGGAATTAAATTCGTGAGTGCTTTTAGTATGGGCTTATTAATCTTAAGATTACGCAATACTGCTACAAATTAAGCTTCCTGTTTAAGGGGTTAAAAACAACAACTACTGTATATTTTTAGGTTGGCTTGATGTGGAACCCAGATTGCTCTGTACCATGACACACTATCTCTTATACAGAAGTGACCAGGCAGCCTCTGTGTACGTCAGAAATAAGGGGGAAAAGAAGACATGCGCTTGACACTTCACTAGACCGCTCTTCTGTTGGGGCTGTCATCCACCTGGATGCCTCCCTTCGAGACGCACATGGAGATTTGTTGGAGGACCATCAGAGGGGACGTTTGACTGATGTCTGCACTCTGAGGGAGTCTGTGGCATTAAAATATCAGGCTCTCATGCAGATGAAAAAGCTGCTTATTTTCTCCTCACAGGAACTAATATCTACAGCCCAGAAATAGCCTGGAGTAGAGCTCTATTTCAGACAGTCCTTTTAACATTTTTGTCTATTTCCTGTGTATCTAATGACTTTGGGGCTTAAATTTAGACCGAAGGATTTCAGCCTCTGATTCAGTCCTGTATAAAAGGCAGGAGAAGGAAATTTCACACCCGCACACTCACACTTTCCTTCTCCTGATTTAATCTGTTTGGCAGGATTTGGTTTACCATGTTTAAGTGCATCATTGTCTTGAAAATGAAATCCTCTTGCCTGTCATATCAATTTATCAAGCAGTATTTTTCATCCACCGTGGAGGAGATTGCGCTCCCTTTAGACAATCTGGGCCTGTCGCATCCGCACAGAGGAATAAGCCCCATCGCCAGACTCTAGATTGGCATCGCTTGTGCGGAGTGAGCCAGGGTTTATTTGTGGCACATCGCTATGTCTGCTCTCCTAATCATCTGTGCTGGATTAGATGGATATTTGTCCCTATTAGAATGTGCAGTAAACACATTGAGCCAGCATTAGGTATTATGCGTGTCGTAAAAACGAGAAGGCTAATAATAAGCTCGTATGATAGATCAGACCAGGGTGCTCGAGATTAGCTCGGTGCGCGTCCCACACCCGTGAGTTTTGTTTGTTTTATCCCTGTTAGTAGTAGCAGTATTTCATTTAAATGAGCTGAAGTAAACAGGTAAGATATAAAAGTGACTGGCTTTAAATGCAGCAGGAATAAGACCCGACGCAGGCAGCCTGCACCAGCTTGTTTAGTTTGGGGCATTCCAGTGGCTCTCGGTAGTTTACAGTTATGTGTGTTTTTGCGTTCCTCCAGACTTCAGCTTGGTTTTGTTTTGAAGACTCACCACATTTGTTTAGCAGTCTGTTTTTCCCCCCTTTAAATGGAAATAAAATGTTTTTTTAATGTTAAAATGGCATTCCACAGCAATGCAGAGAGACCATAAAAAGTCCGTCGGACAATAAGTTGATTGCTGAGAACAGATTTGTGTGACCATAGCTTCTGTTTTTGATCATCTTTTCAAAGGTTTCTCGGATGTGTATCATTTTTTTTAAACGGTTTTGACACGGAGAATAAAACAGATTGTGGTTGCATTATTGTCTGTACACCATTCAACGGATCTTCCTGCTCTTTCCCTCGTACACAGCTTGAGGCGTTTCTTTTGACCCTGCACAGTAACACTTAATTTTACTCACAGCCTCGCTTTCTTAATAGGGAAAAGGACTAGATTAATCAAATGAGGTGTTTTATCAAGAACCCACCATTCCCTGAGTCTGCAGTGAATAATTGCCTGTCATTTAGTGACGCCTGCCCTGTTGCGCCTCCGTGTTTGGACCTGTAGGTGGTTTCTGTGTCTGGATTTGTGCATCCTGTAATGATGATGGATGTTAGAAAAGCTTAATGTTTAAACTGAATGCAGGTATATCACACGTCTGTGGGAATCTTCCCAGGACCTCCTACAATATGTTTGCTGATGTAATAGTTGTTGGTCGAATGGAGACAGTCTTTGTCCCTCCAGCAGCGCAGTGATGAAGATACTGTTTTTTGACTGATCTGAGTTTAGTGAAAGGGTTTGTGACTAAGAAAACCTCCCCCTTCAGTAGGGTGTCTTAAGGTCTGTCCTGACCAAGGATGCTGTATAAGATCATCTGGAGTAGAAAGGGAGCCAAGGACGTTATCCTGCTGCCAAAGTCTTAATCTGACTGTGTTCTCTTTGTGTGTGTCTCTTTTCTTTTTTCTTTTTCTTTTTCTTTCTCTCTCTCTCTCTCTCTCTTTTTCCCCTCTTTCTCTAATTTGCTTTCTCCGCACATAGACAAATACACATGTACGCCTATCTGTTGAAATTGCTGTAACCTTTTCAGAGACGGTTCCATCAGTGAGCTTTCTGTCAGATGGCACTGGCGCAGTATTCCTGGAGAGATCCGGAGGCTCTGACAGCATAAAGCTGATTAGACGCTAACCAAAGATTCATTAGTTTTATTTAATGGAATAGAAATGAGTGGTTGGGAGATTTGAATAAATTAACCTTCATTGGCTCCCTAGAGGCAACGGGAGAATGACAGAGAGGGTGAGGATGAATTTTCCCCTTGTCACTGATATAATGAGTTCTGATTGCATTATTGTTGCATGGAGTATGTTGTCATTTAACCCCAGACCAGCAATAGCTGTTGATCACACAGCATGGTGTATGACTGTTTGTTTGAACGGAATTTTCATGAATTGCTCCACAGCTAGTGCAAAGCAAATTGCAGGCTCTACAGGCCTTTTTGCTCTCAAAAACAAATTGCGCAAACCTTGCCTTGCTCATCCTTCATGTGTAATTATTTCCCTTTTTTATATATGAACTGTTCCCGCACGCAACATTATGCAGGTCAAGCGAAGTCTAATCTCACTGGGTGTGTTTGAATCAATACCGCTGCTGTATTAGAAGAAACAGCTTTTGGAATAGGGCAGGACCACCGCAGTGGAATAAAATAAATAAAAACAAATAAATGATGACTTTGGATGTTTACTTGAGCTTTGCCCGTCCTTATTTGTTTCTGGGAGCCTTGCAGGCGTTCTCGTCAAGAGAGACCACCCGCACTGCCTCCCTCCCACATGCATAGAAACTAATTTACATTACCTCAGTGGTAAGGAGGTCAGTGCTGAATTACTAGCTGTCCATTTTTTTTGCTGTTTGAGGTACTTAAGTTTCTTCTAATGGAAAGGAGCATGGTGATATGCTTTGCCCATCTGCCTCACAGAGGCCTATTCACTTATCTGCTTTGTATAGCTATGAAAAAACACTATGAAAACAGGAAAACACAGCCTGTATATTCATCTCCGCAATGTATTGGCAAGAACCTGGCGATATGATCTGTTTCATGCTACAGGGGTCACGATTCAGTATGTTGTGATATATTGCAATACTATAAAAAAAAAATATTTTTGCTAATGCTAATGTTAGCGGCTCACCCTTAAGCTGCTTGTTTACGTTGGAGTGGAAGAGTCTAATGGGTGAACACTTTTGTCTAGCAGTCGGGGATTTAAACATGACACAAAATGAACCACTGTCTGCCACCAGTCTTTATAAGTGAACTGTTAATTCAAAATCAATACTGTATCACAACACATAATATCGTGTGATACCCAAGGGTCTCAATATTTTCTTACTCTCCTATTCTTTGCTGCAAATAGCATTTTAAAAAGGGGCAAGTGCTGGTTTCCTAACAATTAATCATCTCTAGAAATTAGAACGTATCAGAGTTACATGTTTAATGGCTTATGAACTGCACTACAGTTTGGATATTAATACGTTTGTTGTTTGGCCGTTCTAGGATATTAGGGAAAGATTGCAAGTTGTGCTAATGTGAGAAAATATTGGGAACGAGGTCCATGACGGGACTAGCAAGCAACTTTGAAAAAGCTTTCGGTGTAAAATGATCATTCGTTGACCACGGCTGATGCAATATCGTAATGAAGCTCTTGCTTGAATTTCCCAGAGGAAAAAATTGGTGGAGATTAAAACCCAGTCACAACGTTTGTCAAGAGTGTCTGCAAAGGCAGTGCGACATCACAGCACAACAAGTCTATTTCCAGACCATTGCCCTGCTCTTCTGTTATTATGATGGCTTCCTGTCTGCTGTGTGTGTATCGGATGAGACACCGAATAAGTCAAAAGAGTTTGAGGTTTAATGTGAACTGTCCTCTCAACTTCCCATCCTTGTTTCTGACCTTGCCTCTTCGGCACATCCGCAACACCGCCTTAGCTTGTCGCGCAGCCTTGTTTTTCCCTTGCTGAAACTCCAACCCACATTAACAGTCTAGACCCTGGCACTCACTTAAGATGAATGCTGACAGTGTGCTGAGTATCGGCAAGCACAGAGGGCCAAAGGGAGAACTGCAGAACATTTTTATTTTTTATTTTTTTCCTTTGGAAAATGTCACAATTTTCTAGTGGGAATATATTAACTTTTGCTTGGCCCTTAGCAAGCACTCATCTTTTTCTCATAATCTGCATACTGTTGACCTTCATTAGTGGCTTATTTACTCCATCATTCTTGCTGCTTGTAGGTAGGGATGTGTTAACAATGTTTAATTACGTCCCACTGTTAATACGGATCGTGTTTGTGGTAAAACTGACAGGACACAACGGTTTTAGGCCGCATTGTAAACTGGTTGAAGGAGTATGCTACAGGTAGTACTTGCCTAAGGAGTTTATCAGTCCCCTCAAGTCCTTCCTTCTGCTAAACCTCCAACCCCCTAAACCTCCTTTGAGGAAATACTGCCTGCCAGTTTTAGTTTCTCGTGTTCGAGATCCACCGATGGGATGGACATCCATAACTGACCTCTAAAAAGCATCCAGTTGCTTCAGAGATCCAGGCGCATAGGACCCAGTTGTGCTTCCTTTCTTCATCTGATGTTCACTTCTCGCAACCTTGCTTTTCTGCTCGACCCAGTTCTTTTTGGCCTTCATTTAACTGTCCACAGGAAGACTCATCACTCAGCCTCCACTGGCTGTGACTGTCAGAGAAATAAGTTTACTTTGCTGTTTTGCCTGCTTGCCACCCATGCTTGCCGGCTTAGCTTTTCGCAGGCTACCCACCTTCCTATCCACCTGTTAAACTGGGGCTACCAAGCTAGCTCCAATGGCTCTCTCTGAGCCCAGCTCTCCCTTATTCGCCGATACATGAAGGGGGCTCGCTGTTCTTTGCCAGTTACTAGGCAGCTCATTTCTAATTGGGACCTCGCTTTGGGTCCAGAAGCACTGTCCCATTACCTCTTTGAGCCCTTAGAGAGTAGAGGCCTAAAGTCGGCTCTCCTCCTGGCATTGGCCTCAGCCAAACATGTCGATGACCTGCATGCTCTCTTTGTATATCCCTTGTGCATGAAATTCTCCCCTAATGTGGAGAGAGTTTCCATCAGGCCTAACCCAGCTTTCATGCCTAAATGCTTCCCTGCCGCTGTCTGTGAGGTTTCAGAGCTCACCGCCTTCCACCCACCCCCCTTCTTCTCCTCTTCAGAGGACAAGAGCCTGAATCTGCTTTGTCTTGTGTGAGGCCTCCAAGCTTACTTGGACCGGGCTAAAGTTTTTAGGAAGAGCGGCCAGCTCCTTGTTTCCTGGGCTCCCCCTCATACCAGTAAGCCTTCTTTTAAGCAATGCCTATCTTGTTGACTTCTGGAAGCCTCACATTGGCATATGCTTACAAAGTGTTCCAGTCTCCATCAGGCTTTAGAGCTTATTGCACTTGGGGGATGGCGGCATACTGCTGGCTTGACGTCACCAGGACACCGGTAGCCCACTCTATTCTGAGTGTGGGCTCTCCACAGCGTTGAAAACAATACACAGCATGTTTTGCCCCGTGATCCTCAGTATTCGGGCGCGCTGTACTACGTCTTCATAACCTCTGTGCACCTGCCTGTGGGTTGTACACAGATGGCTCAACCTATTATACAGAAAGTGTCAAGCACCACCTCTGTGAGGTGACCATAGTGGTTTCTCCTATGAGGTCAAATGGTATACACAGACCATAGACACAGCCCCTTTTCTTTGGAAGGTGGTGCTCCACAACACTCTGATTGCTGTGTGTTTTGTTTGTAACACTGCTGTTCAAGCAAAATACTCCGCTTCTTCCAGTTATTGTGACCGCTTAACTGTGCATAGTGTACCCCTCATGTTGGATCATCAGTGGATCAGCTTTCGCACCGGAAGTTCTAACACTAAGTACATATAGATGGAAGACTGGACTGCTATAGTACCTTGGGACTCCAGCTTGCTTAATTAGCAGTGACTCACTGATGTAAGTAAAACATGCTAAAGTTACTGGGTAAGTCCAGAACAGTAAACTCTGACCTGAAGAAAAAGTTCTTTTGATCCCCGTCTGTGGCCCGGAAACAGGATCAGTAAAAGGTAATAAATAATATTAAATGATACATACACATAGGTTTTTATTAACTTATAACTTAACTTATAATGGGGGCCTTTAAAACTACCCTGGTGTGCTTTTCTCCCCACTGGGTGTGATTAAGTGGGTAAAATTTGCTGTGTTCTCTGTTCAGCTAAAGTGTCGCAGTGGTTAGCTGAATTATGGAAATGGCGCAGTCATAAAGGAGAACACCTTGTTTTTAATATGTATAGCACGTTAACATGGCCTTGGAAACCAAATGCATCTGAAGTTTCTCCAGCAGGGAGTGGTATTAGCATGCAAGTCGCCATAAATCTGCACCAGAAGAAGCTCATAAATGCATGTGTTTGCAGTAACGGCAGAGCGAGGTAGCATTTGAATGATGTTGGGTTAGTCAGTATTGCATTATTTAATGTGTGGTTTATTAAATATAATAAAAAGCGTTCATGTACAAAAAATATATACACTAAAAATAGAATATAATGTAAGTCAAGGCTGCAGCAAACTGTATATCATGGTTTGTACAATATAACCAATCATTTTTAAATGAGAAAATATCATGCTAATTATTATTATTATTTTTTTTTACATGTTGGCCAGGCCTTGTGTCCGCATGTCCGCACATGCCTGTGTTAAAAGTGCCGAGATGTTCTGGGCTGGTTAGTCTGTCTGGTTTGAGGCTGATGGTATGAGGCTTCACTCTAAACTCCCCACAGACTCCTGCTGGCTTTTTCAAATCCACGGATGACAAGTCCTGCAGCTGAGGCCCTGGCTTCTTGCTGCTATTACACTTTGATTGAGAGGAGATGGTGAAACTGAAAAACAACAAGCCCCGCACAGCACCTCAGCCCTGCGGATCAGACGGCTCAGAAATGCAGGATTCTGCTGTTTTTGTGCAGGGAAAATTAGAAAACCTCAGATAATGAAACTCCCAATGTTCCCGTAATGCGGGCCCTTAAACACAGGGACATTATGATGTATGATGATGAAATTAGCCTAATGGAAGCACCAGAATTATTCATGCCGGTAAAGAGACAATGCTGCTGTTGTCTCGCCGCATTTGTTGCCTGTGGGCGTATTCAAGCAGCCCTCGCCACACATGCTAAACTACTCGTAAACACATAGTGTAAACAACCCAGCACATGATTACTAGCCAAGGGGAGCACATTGACATGACTGATAATGTTGGTGCAAATGCCTAACCACACCGCAAAGATCGCAGTGTTGAGATCATTACTATTAGAGAGTCATTTTATACAGAGCGCTCAACAACACGCTCATTTTACCAGGTCAACAGAAAGTCACTGATACGACTCTCACATATAGAGGACTTTGTCTTTTCTCATCACTCAGACAGAGAAGGGCTGTCCCTTCTCTGTCAGGCCTTAATTGAGCAGTCAGCTTCTGGAGAGGGTAATTAAGTCTGTGTAATGAGCATTCGGACGTCACTCCTTCGAACCTCTATGGGTTCTTCTGTGACTCTGCTCATAGAGACGCCTCTGTGCTACCTGAGCCTGTTTTCATTTTTTTTGCATGTGTACATGTGTGTTTGTGTTTAAAGAGCCTCAGTCACCCCCCCCCCCCCCCCATCCCCCACTCTTTCATGTCTGCACCAGGGGCAGGTGGAGGAAAGCTACACTGCATGCATTGATGAGAGCAGCCTTTGAGGTTTGCCTCACACCAAACACTTGATAAAGAGCCTGCTGTGCAAGGCATGGGCCGTTAACGCCACACTGACATCAGCAGCCCTGTTTACACTCCTGCAGCCACCTTCACAAACCTTAATTGATTCATTCACAACTTCTCTTCATTTCTATCCAGTTCATACCTCAAACGTTTTTTGCCCTCCGGAAGTCAACGATGAGGAGGCATCATGGCCTTCGTGAAAGGCATGCTATGTAGACGTGTAGCGGTTATTAGTTAAATCAGTTACTGGTGTGAATTGGTGAAAAAAATGGGTTTGTGGAAGATAATGAAGTGTATGTCTGTTTTTTTTTTGTTTTTTTTTTGCTTAATTTACAGAATCACATGCTGCCTGCGCTCCGTACTTGTGCTATAAATACTCCAACACCAAGGTGAAAAGCTAAGTTAATAGACCAATAAGAATTCTCCAGACGATTGCCATATTTCCTGTAAGCCGGATCACTCAGGCACCTTGTTCATTTATCTGGCCCGGGCTTCAGTCATTCCACACAGTCAACGTGCACATTCCCAAATGTGTCAGAGACCATGCCAGGCAGCCACAGCTAAGAATAGAGCTTCATTGTCTCTCTCCTTCATCCAGACTCGGTGCTCAAACCTCCGCTGCTGAGTGTTGCCTTGTACACCTCGTGACTGGGTTTCATCACCGTGCCTTTAAGAATTAGTGGGCTGGAGCTCGTCTCTCTTGCTAATTTTGGCTCCTGTGCTCGGACTTGCCAGCTGCTGGAGGACTGTGGGAGCGGCAGTGCGAGGTTGTTATCTGACCTTGTGGAATTACAGCAGCAACCCCCCCCTTCGTTATTATTTATTCCCCAACATCTGGTGGCCGGCATGGTGCAGCGAGATGCGGAACGGAGCAGTGTGGGACGCACTGTTCAGACGAACACTTCCAGAATGGGACCTGTTACATTAGTGCATTCTTGGCGATGCTCAACAGCATGACCTCTGTATCGACTCGGTGGGACACTGTGCCCTGTGCTGCGGTGCGTCCGTTCAGCGAAGTCTCTCAGCATTACTGCTTGCTGAAACTTCCATCAATGCATGTGCTGTTATTGTTGGCCTGTGAGTCTTTCTGTGTTCATTTTTGCCCACTGCGTATGATTTCCTATTAAAAAGGAACAAACAGAATGTTTGCATGAAGAGAAACAAAGCTTCATGGCTGTCCTTGAACAAGGAAATGCCATTTCTGAAATACTAGTCATTGTGAGGTTATTCCGGTTCTGTTCCTGTATCGTAGGAAGATCAGCACCGAGCCAGTTAAATGCATTGGTGACTTTAATAGGATGTTCAGTCATAAGACATTCAGTTGGCACAGTTCACCAAACTTCACTGTAAGCATTTTGGCTTGTCTTAGAGGGTGAGTGAGTGCTGACAAGAAAAAAGAAGCCAGTTCTCTGGGTCACTAATGTGTTAATGTGTAGTGGCATGCAGTGGTCTTCTCTCTCTCTCTCTCTCTCTCTCTCTCTCTCTCTCGCTCTCTCTCAGACGGATAAATTGGCCTTAATGTTTGTGTTAAGTTGTTTTTCAGACTCACGGAAGATTAATGGTTTGCCCCTGTTCCCCGCAAGCCACCACCGAGAAGCTCTGACACACTCGGGCCCTACTGAACGCGCGGCTTTGATAGAAACATTGTCCGTGTTGAATAAATCACAGCGCGAGTGACACTGCCCCAGCTGGTGTTAATACAGCCTGCATTGTAAAGGGGAAAGAGACTCGGGCTGGAACATTCTACAACATTAAAAGCAGGTGTTGCGGAGTAGAGTTGAAACATATTGCAGCGGCAAAGCCGTAGCGGGGAAATCTTCGACAGCTCTCAGTCTCCGCTGAGGAGCTACATGTGCTGCTTTGGCAGGGAAGCGATGAAGGCTCCTGCCATCATCTCAAACAGCTTCTGGCCTTTTGCAGTGTCACCCTCTGTGTTTGCGTGTAAGTGGGATTTAATATCCATCCACTGAGAGGCACCTGCCGTAAAGGGCATGCTACATCAGGATCGGGGCTTGTCCGGTTCGGCTTGATGGATTGCAGGCAGATTAGGGGATGTTCTGTGGTGCTGAAGGCTGAATGAACCCTGCTTGCCTTCAGAGGGATGGCCCCCAGGTGCCTCAAATGTAATTACTGCTCTTGATTGTAGCCCACTACCTCTCACTTACCCTGAGGCCCTCACATGTGCATGACTCAACCGTGTGGGTCTCTTTCCAGTATGCCTCTGCCGTGCCTCCCCTGGTGTGTGGTCACAGTAAGCACTGTCCCCTCTGAACTGAGTCCAGAACCTCCAGGCCTGGCCTGAGGCTCCATCCATCCAGGCAGAGGAAGCCATTCAGGTCCTACCTTTAATATGCTATGCCACTGATAGGCCACTGTTCTCTTCTCTGTGACTGATCTGTAGACAACAGTGTGCACGCATACACAAATGCACGCACATCAAATCATCAGTGCCTGTCGAGGAGAGGCAGCTGTGGCTGTGATCATCAGTGCTGTCATTATCTGTGTTGCTGCATTGATCCTGCTTAACCGGTGGCGTGCGTAGCTTGTTTTTGTTGTATAGTGTGGCTCACCACACTGGGAGGCAATATCCATGCCTTTTGTTTAGTGTGTGTATATGCAGGCAGCACACCAAAACGACTTGGTGTCAGTTCTCTTTGATAAAGCCCTCCCACTCCTCGGCCCCATGCGTGCTCTTTGCTAATACAGCATTTGGCAGGGGACTCAGGCCGCGCCGTAGCTATTGTCATTGCTGTTATCGATTCACATTTATTCCAGCTGTGAATATTGTAGCAGATCTTACAGGCGCTCGAAAGTGACTCTGATTCTTCACAGCTGCCATTGCAGGTGTCGCCTGCGGCTCATCATGCTTTGGAACAACGAATCTCCGAACGGGTGCTCAGGAGGTTAGAGCAATAGAGCGAGGGATGGAGATGTATGGAGGAAGGAGGAGAAATGATGAGTGTCGAGTTCTGCTTTTATAGGCTCTGTTTGTACATCTGTTTATATGGCGGGATGCTGTGCACAATTTTAATAAAAACCGAATGACACATGCGTATGATATAGGTTTCACCCTCGGCCACGCATGTGACATATGCAAGGACGGGCCTTATCGCTCTACCTGACTGACCCAACAGCCACGATTGCAGACATTCAGCGAGCATTGATACCCTCCATGAGTCATCCTGTTAGTGCCTGCACCATTGGCAGATGGCTGCACAGCGCGGGACAACATGCACGCAGACGACTGCCCTTAACACCACGTCAACGTCGCTAAAGACAGTTGTCGTGCCAGACTGTCATGGAGTGATTCAGAATGGCAGCGGGTCATCTTCAGTGACGAGTCCAGCTTTTGTCTTGGTGGAGTTGACCAGTAGCACCAAGATGAACGGTTAGTTGTCACGTGTCACATGTCCAGATGGCCTGGTGTCACTCCACCTCCACCCCTACCGCAAAATCCGCAGGAACTGTGTGAGAATATTCAAGCTGCATGGGATGGATTATCACAGGACACTATTAGGAACCTCTACAACTCCATGCCGAGATGTCTGGCACGTTGCATTAACAAGCATGGCGGCTTGTTGCCATACTAGTGGAGAGGCACTACTTCTGTATGTCCAAATATTACCCATATCAGTCTAAATGTATCATCATTTATTGTTGCTGGTAACCTTTATCTTCCTTCCCAAGAGCACTGCAATCTGACAATTCCTTCTGGGTACAAAAATTGCTTTGATGATAAGTGTAATTGAAAAGATGAGACATCAAAGGTTAAAACTGAAAAATATGTTTTTGTTGTTTTTTTTTTAATATATGCCCATTTTGCATTTGATGACAGCAGCAAGAACGTCTAGAGTACATAGTAAAAGCCAGCATCTTTTGGGCTTTGGTACATATGGCATGGGTGACTTGCGCATATGTAGAGGTTCCTTCATTGCTGAACAAATTTAGTGAATTGGTGAAAAGTGATGAAGCTCTTCACTCCTTCCCTTGGGAAGACTATTCACCTGTTGAAAACGAATTTTTTTCCTCCCCATGATTCCTGTTTCGTCTGTACATCTCCAAAAATGATTAGATGTCCTCCGTTTTCAGCTGTCCTGTGCTACCTCTCATTGTCATGCGCTCGTGGCGTCTGTACCTCCTGTTCTTTTTTTTGCTCAGCCTCCAAATCCACTTCCTGTTCTGCAGCCATCCTGCTGTTATTTGTTTTCCCTGGCTGACGCTGGAGTGATATTTTCCCTTCATCTTTTTCTCATAAGGGGAGAAGTGGTTTTGACCAGCTGCTGAGTGCTGCTTAAATAACTCGGCCAACTCTGCTCTAATGGAGGAGATGGATCCTGTTGGGAGGAGGCCAGAAAGACGGCGTGACCCAGCATAGAGATCTCAGGGAGATAGCCTGGAGAGTTCATGCATACAATACTAACAGTCATGGGAAAGAGAGTTTCTCATTTACTGTAAGAGATTCCAAGTGGGGTTTCAAGTAGGGTATTTGGCTTAACGCATAAATTGCTTTTGTTGGAACTGTGGAACTGAAAAAGACAGAAAAGTATTAGTGGGGGAAATAGAAAGGGAAGATTTGCGGTATATGCCGATTCCAGAAGCTGTATTCTGAGCCGTATGGAGTTTATTGGGAAATTGTGAGCTGATTCGGTAGCGAATCACAAGCTTGAGACAAGACTGCATGGAGGAGTGTGTCTGGTAAAGGATGAGAGAGACAGCAACACATGGTTTTGCAAGAGCAGAAGTAGTGAAGCTTTGGACAAAGCTGAAGTTCAAGGTTAGCCTCAGATTACATAGCCTGGAAGAAAGGGAGTTGGTGTGAAATACACTTGTATGCATTGCAAAGAAGCTCAGTCTGTTCAGTTTGAGAAAATTGGTTACATTCCAGGAGGACAAGCCAGATTCAGGAACTGCCTTCCAGCAGCATGGCCAGCGCATGCCGTTGGTCAGCCAGTGCTATTACTTCTATACCCGAAGCTATGAGTGTAAGGCTGATATGTTTACACAGTCATGAGTTTAGCAGAGCACAACTCTCTTGTTATCACCCAGCCATAGAGCTGGGCACCTACCTGCAACACTCTTCTTGCACTGAATTTCTTTTTTAATTGAAGGACATTTGCTCATTGTTCGTCCTCAGCTGTGTTTCTGTTTATTTCCTTTTATTACCAGACAATTTCTCACTCATCTGGATTACAAGTATTGGATAAATAGGTCACGCTCTACATTAGCAATGTAGCAATGGTTACAATACTTAACTAATGTGAAGTAAACATGTAACAACCACATGTTTACATGTTGGGTAAACATGTTACAACTGCATGTTTTTTTGCTAAGTAAACATGTAGCAGGTGTCATTACTTCATGTTAACTAATGCATTACTTTATGTTGGTCAGCTCTGGTAAATGTAAAGTGTTACTGATCAATTTAGTGTTGTGAATAGGATCGTATGGATCCCTGAATGAAAATTCCTTGAAATATCAAAAAGAGGAACAGATTGTTAACTTGCTGTGTCTCAGTCAAGCTTGTGCTCCAAGTCAGGGGCTCTCATCCTTTTCCACCCCAAGGCCCACCTGGCAATAACTACAAAGCATCGCGGCCCACCAGAAAACTATAATCTGCTTTTTTAAACACAATTTCTCCAAGAAGTCTGGGTAAAGAAAAATCATGATATGTCCAAATTCAAGCGAGCTGTGAAGGGCCCCAAGAAACCTCCCCATCAGTGGCTACCCAGCGGCCATGTTGTCTCAAACTGTAGATGTTTAACTAGCCTGCTGCTACTGTGACATTCTTATTTGTGCATGTATACTTTAATATACATTTATTAATACACTTATCATAGCACTAATATGGTTATATATGACGTTTCTGGCCCACTACAAACTACTGCCTCCACCTGAGTACCGGCCCCTGTACCAGTAGAGGGTGCTTCATGGCCCACTGGGGTGCTTCATGGCCCACAGGTTGAGCCCACAACCCTGCCCTAAGTGAAGCTAGTGGTGGAAGTACTACTCATGTACCTACGCATGGTTGAAACTACTCATGAATTATGATTGTAAAATTGGGTGAGACGTCTGAGCCACAAGCTCCAGTGCGGTTTGCCTGCCTTCACTTCCGGAAATGCTAGACAAATTCCGAAATAGTACTTTCTGAAGAGCGATAAGCAAGGTCACTGTAATCATAACTCACCATCAAAAATTCATATGAAGGAGTCTCACCTGGCTGCGAGGCTTAGGAAGGATGTTCTATAGATGTAGCAAAGGAAATCGTTGCGGTGGGATCACTCCAAGGAGAGCATAGATAATGAGAGGTAGAGGTTGAGAATCAAGCCTTGAGGTACGCCGTGCATAACTGGAATGGGAGCACGTGTTGAGAAATGAACTGATTTCCGTTAGTAGAACCTGCCTCCTGAGTGGATAGCACTATTGGCTTTCTTAACTTGGGAGTGGACTTGCTTTTAAGAGGCGGAATTCTTATTTCATTGTTACTTTTATGTTTATTAATAGTATGCATTTTACTGGATGCCTATTGGGCCTCACTGTGCTGAGCTGTGAGTCTCACTTTTCCTTTAATAAATAACAGTTCTAAATCCATAATCCCACACTTGGGAGCCACATGATCAGGATGTTCCACTGCGTCAGAGGAAACGCGCAGGTTTAGATGCGATAAAATGGACACAAACCGATTTCTCAGGGTTTTGTTCCCACTCCTCCTCTCTTTTTACACACTCTTTTATCACCCCCTCTCGGTACTCAGTGTCCGCTTGTTCTCCGTCTCGGTGTCTTGCTCTGCATCTCAAGAGAACCATGCAGCGAATTGATCTCCGAAGCCAGCTTAATTAAACAGGCTGGTATAAATTAGGCACTTTTACAGCAGGGCCACCCGACATGTTTACAAGATTAATTGAAGCATCTTTCATACCTGAGAGGTGGTTGGGGAGGACCTGCCAGGCCTGCCAGATGGAGCCGGGCCTTGATGGTGAGGGGGGGTGAGAGAAAGAGAGCAGGCGACGGGCGGACAGATATGCAGGAGGACAGACAGACAAACAAAATACAGTAAGAAAGTGAGGGAGTTCTCTTGCTTTGTGTGTTTGATATTTCTTGGACAGGCATCAGCCCCAGACGGCTTGTGGTAAATCATGCAGAGCGCACTCTTGAGGAAAATGCAAACAAGCATTTTTTTTAAAACGTACGTTGCGTGCATGGCAGGAGCTTCAGTCCCTGATGTGCACGCTAAGCTTTGGAACGTGCAAACAAGAGAGGGAGTGAGAGAGTAGTAAACTTTCCCTCTCCTCTCCTCTGTGCAGCTTTAGATTTCCCTGTCGGCTTGAGGGGAGGCTGCGCGATTCTTCTGTTAGACAGTTTGTCTTGTCTTCTTTATAAGCGCACAATGGTTTCGGCCCATCCTCTCAGATCAGGCCCGGCAGCCCTGATTGAGGATTGGTGAACGCTGCATTCTTCTAAAGCCCTCTATTACATTGTGATGGAAATGGGGTTACACAAAGTGGGAAGCTAAGGGGGGGAGCCGGAAGGAGAAGAAGGCCGTGCGAGAGAGATTCAGAATGAGAGATTTCATAACGCCGTTGACGACAGGGAAGTGTGAGACTCTGACTGCTCCGAATGCTCCGAGACGTTTAAAATTCCCCCTGTAAACACATTAGGGAATCACTTGTCTTAGGTAACAAAGATGGAGAAACATTCATCAAAACAGTGCCTTCAGACATGCATAAATGCATGAGTCTCATTTGGTGTCAGAGGCCGTCGGCAGCCTCCAGTTCCCAGTGCAGAATAGCAAAAGCTTTCGCTCACAGGAAACGCTCTCTCAGTCGCATCTATCGCCCTTCATCAACTGCCTCATCTCTCTCTCTCTCTCTCTCTCTCTCTCTCTCTCTCTCTTCCCCACTCCCCCTTCAGCACACTTGTTATGTTCTCACCTTTCTCTTTTCCAGGGCCGCACCAACATGTGATTTATGGGCTTATGCCGATACATAAACATTTGTAGAATGTAGACCTCAGGACTACATCTGCCTGGATGAGCATTACGGAGATATGCATGACTGATTTGTGTAGCCGTAGTAAAATGAATAACGTTCTGACATTTTAGTGTTGTCGTCGTCGAGCGCTGCCTGCCTAAATGTTCTGTTGTTCAGGGATGCAATAAATACAACATCACATATCAGTCAAATCATATCCGATGACAATGTTTAAGCATTAATGCCGCTATGATTCCGTGCATCCCTATTCTTTTCTGCTCACGCTTTTCACCCCCTCTCCATGCCCCCCCCCCCCACCCTTCCTTTCCCTTTCTCTGATAACAGGCTGGTTTGTATGTTCTCCAGCAGCTCTGGCTCAGCATATATGCTCTTCATCTGTCTCTATCCACATCAGCAGTGGGAGCAGTAATACTCATTTAAATCTCATCAGTGGCTCTGTTGAAGCATCACAATCTGAGGCAAGAGTGCAGTGTCATTCCCAAAAATCAGCCTTATTCGTTTTTCTCTCTCTCTCTCTCTTCTCCTTCTTTAAAGACTTAAAAGGAAAATTTTCTTCCTCTGTTCTGTGAAAAGTAACTATTGGATTCCTATGACAGGGTTCGTTGCACTCAGCCGAAGACGGTGTTAGTCTTGTTTATTCCTACATCTCCATTGTCAGCTTTAACACCAGCATGGGCAAATTCCATGGATGTAAATATGGGTTAATTCAGTTTGTGCTTGAAGCCTGTCTGTGTGGGTACATTATTAGTTTATTTCTTGGGGCCCAGAGGGGTTCACCCTACATGTGCTGGAGGTAGCCGTAGTGATGCATAAACACACAGCAGCTGGAGACCTTTAGGGTCACATAGAAGTCTGTGGCCCCATACAGGGCCCCATCATTTCCTTATGTCCCCTTAACCACATCTTTTATACCCATTTCCCTTACACAGCTTTCAAGACTGTTTATAAGGGGAGTAAAGGAATTATTTACGTTGCACAATACAGAAAATTACATTTCAGGGCATGATTTATGAGAAATGCATTGCAAGTGATGCTAACTTGCAAATTTTTCAGAACCATTGTACTGGTACATTTGCATGTACAAGCAATCTGTCTTGGTGAAACTGGAGCCTAAGTTAATGGACAATTGAGTATGCAGAGTAAACAAATGAATGCAAATAAATAGACACAGTGCACAGCTATTTACAGCAGACTAAAGTTCCATGCACCTCAAGCTATCATTTCATAGGACCAGTTCTCTGGTCCAGTAATCAGATTTATGTCTTCGGTGGGTATTAGAAGTATAAAGCATTTTACATGCGTTCAGAGTAGCTTAAGACTACACAGTGTATTGGTTGGTGCCCATAATTGTTATTTGCAGCGTCTGTATTTGGTGAGTTAAATGTTTCTGTGGATGTTTCCATGAAGGTGTTCATGTAATCCCACAAGAATAAGTAGTTTTAGACAAAACAGTTCTTAACCATGACACATTATTGAGTGTTTTTGAATATGTTGCAAGTCATATCTCAATTGCCATATGTAGCCATATAGTGTCAGTGCTGCTGTTTTGTATATATCATGCAGCCCTAGTTCATAGTGCATATGGATATGGACTGAGCACGTCCTGCTGCTGTTTCTCTCCAGATCTCGGGTGTTAACTCTGTCCCTGTGTTTGGGTCAAGGCTTGATTTGATGGACAGGAAGTGGCGAGAGGCCCGTGTTCGTGTGCTGAGTTGTGAAGGGCCGTGGCGAGTTGCTGATGTTATCCTTGCTCTTCATTTGAGAGCTCACTCCATGAATCATTGCAGCCCAGTAGCTTTCTTCTGTCATTAGCGGCCCGTTACGTGCCAAGGACTTCTCGCTACTTCACAAGCTCTGCAGAAAGCCGAAAAAGGAGAGAGAATACCATGTGAAGCGAAGTTTCATTTGCCTACAACATCTGTGTATCGTCATTTGCTGGTCTAGCTTTTTCTGCTTCCGTACCGAGCTTTTTTCTATAGCCTGTGTTTTTCTATTTCTTACTGAGCTCCTGTTCTGGCTTTCTCTTTGTAGTCTATCACAGTCTGTCCCTCTTTCTTTTGTGCATTCCCTCTCTCTCTGTCTCTCTCTGTGTCACTCTCTCTTTTGCCCTTTCTAAGACAGAGAACTGCTGTATCACCATAACCTCAGAACGGATCCTGGAGCTCAGATGCAGGACACCAAAGGGATAGTTTGCCAAAAAAAAAAAACAGTTTGCACAAGCGTTCCCCTTATCCTGAATGTAGTCGATCAGCCAAGGCGTGCTTAGTGTCTGAAGTTTGTTTCTGTAGTTTCATATTGAAGCTACAAGGCCTTCCATCTTGCTTATGTAGTGCCAACACTGTAGGGCATACTGTTACTGACAAAACAAAGATGGCACCGATCTGATATACAGTAATTGGGCTGATATTAGCAGAAGATGCTGGATGAATCTGATCTGATCACGTCATTAATCTAGTCTCAACGTCACACAGAACTGCTTATAGGTCATGTGATAGGAGTAGGAGCCACATGATAATGTCAAGTGATACCAGTAGGGTAGCAATAGAAGTGTATTTGAGTAGCATGTAGTGTTGCACCAATACCGTGTGGGTATATGTGCTGATACTGAGACTTAATTACAGTATTTGTTAACAGTGATGAGACTATCAATGCCTGTGACTGACACGGCAAAGCCAGATGATAGGGTTAAACGACCAAGACAGTTTCTTTTAGTATCCACTCATCTGCTACTGTGTAGCACCTACAGTCTGAGTTAATGTTAGTTCAGATTGTCTACTAGCCCCGTCTGTGGTGCGCCCACGCCAGTCAACGGTATCACTCCGCAGCGGGGTCTTGTGGCCCATCGCTTCAACTAAGCCAGAAAACGCACTGAAAGTCGCTGCTACTAACACAGCGAACAGCAGAGGCGCTTACTAAACTCCAGCAGAATCTGACGCTCGGAGATGTAATGTGAGTGAATGAGACACATGAATAAAGCAAATGACTTGAGGAATTTGGATATGAAATAACACTTACCTCAGTTTTTGCTAAGCCAGAGAAGCTGCTGGAGCCTAACATGTACACACCACTGGCTTATCTATATACTGCTCAGTTCTGTTTTTAGGTATGTTGTACAGTAAAGATATTTTACATTTAATGAAGTTGTTAAACATGTTTTTTTTATTATTACTAATGATAATAATGATAGTACACATTAATATAATGTAAATGAATACAAATAGATTTTCTTGAGCATCTAATGTACTATTTGTGACACAGAATATAACTTAAGGTTAGATGTCTATATTTATGAATATGAATCGTATATCAGTAGGGAAATTGATGCATCCCTAGTAGCATGGAATCTAAATATACAGTTTTGCTTGTGTTAGTGACTAGAGAATTTTCTGTGTATGGATAAATACCATTTGCACGAGTACAACCTTTCAATGCTGTCACTGAGTTTCACTTAACCAGTGTAGAAGAAAGGTACATGTACTACATTAAAACGTGCACTGCAGCAAGAGACTCTAATGTAAGGTATACGGTTCTTGACTTGATATTCGACTTGATATTTGCTCCACATGGACGGCCAGCCGAGTATATTCTGCATTCTGTTTACCAGTCCGTTGTTATGAAACAAATTGCATGCTTTGTTTCTAATTTGGATATAATGAAGAAAGCAAAGATACCAGACAGGCCATCAGAAACCGACCAAACAGCTGAATGGAGAGAATAAACACACGGAGCAAAATAAAGCATTCTTCTTCCCTCAAAACACAGTGAACCATAATACTGAGCTTTAAATATGTGATAATTAAGCCATGCGGTTTGCATATTATTTGTCATCTCTGGTTATATCTTCAGACACCACACATATCTTGGAGGTTTGACTACATTGGTGGTGAGAGGAGAGCAGTGAACTTGATGTTTTGTGGAGCTGTGGCTTTATGGCACTAAGAGTTTAGCGTTTTGCTGAATGAACTAGTCATCAGGCTTTTTCTGTCTGAAGCGGAGCAAGAGGGGGTGAACCTACAGGACATAAGGTGACATTCCTGGACCTCAGTCTTCCTGTTTTCTTAAGGAAAAACAAAGCCAAGCAAAACAAGTGTAAGCCAAGAGTGGTGATGAATATTTCATGAGAACAGTCCGGCGTCTCGCAGACATCGCTCTGAATCATAAATAGGGCCTCATATGTACTGTATGAGATGACAGCACAACACTGATTTATTAGGCCAAACCTTCAGTTTAATTATTTGCTCATTGTTCCTCGGTTTTGAGGCAGTATCCTCGTTGCTGATTGAGGCTGAATCCATAATTCATCAGATAGTTTGGCTTTTATTGCTTTTATCTTTTCTTTTCTCTGAGGAAGAACCGAAGTATGGTTTCTGGTTATTGATCGCCATCTGTAGCGCTCTTTTCCAGGTTTAACATCTGAGCCTGAAGTCAATTTATAGAATGGAATTCTTTTAAGAGGCAGGGGTTAATAACTAATGGGAGCGTTTGTGTGGATAATCCTGCCATTGTCCTTTTCAGATGAGAAATATGCAGCCATTGAAATGAATCTGCAGCATTAAAGAGCGACTTAAAGACTCTTTCAGGCCGTGTCCTCTCTCTGTGCCTCTCTTTAGCCTCAGTCAAGGCCGAGACAGAAGAAGGCAAGCTTCCGAACTATTGTTCTTTCCCGGTCGGTGTCACCAAAGGGGATGTCCAGTTAAACTGCGGGCGTGTTTGAATAGGGAACATGTGCTCTAACGTTGGGTTTTTTCTTTGTGTCTCTCCTAGGACTGAATCCGCTGCCCTTTGACCCTGCCACCAACAACGAACCGCTGCAGTTCAACAGCTCCAATGGTCCTCTGGTGTCCGAGTGTCCTTTGGAGAACGGCACAGAGAACAACAACAAGAAAAGGAAGAGGCCTAATCTTCCACCAGGTACAGACATTTTCAGCATAATCATCCACCTCAGCTCTAACTTAATCCCCAAACCACAAAGATTGACAAGCTCCAGCCAGCTCAGTTCTACTCAGTCTGTACTGTGGTGGTGGTGGTTGTCAGTCCTCATCCTGGAGGCCCACTGCACATTTCCCAACACACCTGATCCAACTAATGAACTAATTAGCAAGCACTTTCAGTGTTATAGCAAGGAAAATGATATACAATGGGGGACAGCGGGCCTGATTCATGAAAGTGTCATAAGAAAGAAAATCTTAAACAAGCCACTTTTTCATAACTGTGTACTTAACAAAACAAAAAAAGAGAACATTTTAGTCGTGATTTCTTTCTTTACTTTTGTCTTTAGGAGCAGTTATATAAGCAATATATATACAGGGGTTGGACAATGAAACTGAAACACCTGTCATTTTAGTGTGGGAGGTTTCATGGCTAAATTGGACCAGCCTGGTGGCCAATCTTCATTAATTGCACATTGCACCAGTAAGAGCAGAGTGTGAAGGTTCAATTAGCAGGTAAGAGCACAGTTTTACAGTTTTGCTCAAAATATTGCAATGCACACAACATTATGGGTGACATACCAGAGTTCAAAAGAGGACAAATTGTTGGTGCACGTCTTGCTGGCGCATCTGTGACCAAGACAGCAAGTCTTTGTGATGTATCAAGAGCCACGGTATCCAGGGTAATGTCAGCATACCACCAAGAAGGACGTTTTCCTCCACCAGCATCACGTAGTGACCTGGCCACTATCCTGCAAGAAGAATGGCTTAAAATCCCTCTGACCACTGTGCAGGACTTGTATATGTCATTCCCAAGACGAACTGACGCTGTATTGGCCGCAAAAGGAGGAGGAGGCCCTACACCATACTAATAAATGATTGTGGTCTAAAACCAGGTGTTTCGGTTTCATTGTCCAACCCCTGTATATATATATATATATATACAGCATATATATATTTATAAACATTTGGTTTGATTTAGTTTTCCCTATTCATCTGAACTGAAATATGGTATAGTTTCTGCAACACGATATTGACACTCTACATGTCAAATAGCCTGCAGCCAACAAGAACTGTGGACCTCAATCACCGATATCCTCCTATGTTTTTCTTAAATTTGTTCACAGTAAAGGTCCTAAGAACAAATCTACATCAGATTCATGACTTGTTCTCAAACCTTGTTTAAAATTGTTTGCACCTTTGTGCTCTTGGGTGTGTGTAGATTCTTACCTAAGAACACGTCCCAATTAAGAAGACACTGGTAAATGTCAGAATCTTCGTGAGAACTGCAGAAGTTAGTTTTAAGAAGCCTTTTTTTTCTTCTGTGGTGAATGAGGCCCAGGCTTATAGACTTCTTAGCGTTTGTCTTGAAGTCGTGAGGTTTTTCTTTCCTGAGGAAAAGCTTTAGTGAATCCGGCCACAGGATTGAGAAGCACTTCTCTTGTAGGTGTATTGTATCTTCATACAGGCCTCCATGTGGCAGACATGTGTTCGGTAACAGACTGTTCGAATTATGCAAGTCGTTTTCACGACAGAAAATGCGATTATCTTCTCAAAAGCTGCATATCATTCCACACAGTGAAATGAATCTGTGTGGAAAATTGTAGCTTTCTGTGAGCCACTGTGTTTTTTCACTCTTCAATAGCAAGAGCATGCTGCCAAAACCTACCGATGTTATCTTAACATTATTAGCGAACTGCTTATTTAATTATTTATTCTTTTAAAATAGGAAAAAAATACATCCCTCCAGAACAGCACTGCAATAAAATGTGTTAGAGTTGGAGATGGGCATTTTTGCCCTCTGCATAAAACAGGCTAGGTCGGGAGGTCATTGATTACGGGATGAGTAAAGTAAACAGCAGCAGTGTTGGTTTTACCCAGACCTGCAAATAGTTTGACCTCTGTGAGCTTGCTTTGTGTGACTTGTGAAGTGGAGAGAGAAGTTGTCCTCAGGCAGGGAGTTGACTTTACCTGTGTGCGGCTGTATTTCCCTGTGGATGGCCTGCTTTAAACCCATGCAAATATTAATTGAGGAATGCCGAACTCGTTAATTAAATTATGATAAGTCGAAGAGAGGGACGTTCCTGAGAATGAGAGATGCTGCCTTCCGTTTTATGTGCTTTCGGAGATGTTAATTAGATGAGATGAATTGTCAGTGTTAATGAGCCCATCCTTTTCCCCAGGTTGTCACTGTGTGGAGGTTTGCACTGGCTCACTCATTCTTCCACCTCTAGAGCTGACGGCTCCTACTCAGACTCGATTTATTCAGATGGTCCCCGGTGGCGGACAAATGCAGCTGTCTTTCCAAGTGGGCTTTTCTTAGGTCTGGACCTCTCGCAGGTCCTATTTGCCTCTGGAACAGCGCCGCTGCCCAGGCCTTGAAGTGAGTGTGATTAGGACTTAAATGGATGCAAACGACGGAGAGCGTCGATCCTTATCCGCGCACTGTTCCTCACGTACCCATACAACTGACACAAATGGAAGTGAAATGGGCCATGGTGCGCTAGTCGCAGTCAGGAGCCGGATGTGCAGATCAAAGCCAGCCAGCAAGCTTTAGATCAAAACCTCCTAGCGCTAATCTAATCTGCCCATTTCAGAACGCTCATTTTCTTAGAGCATGGACTCCATCTGTATGCAGTGAACTGAATCTCCACACAGTTAAGGTGCTAGCCTGTGCGGGAGATTCCCTTTCTAAGGAAAACAGTGTATTTGTAAAGCGGCGGTTGTTGCAGTGTTGTTATGGTGCCATGTGTTTCTCCAAGCACACAGTTTGCTTATAGGCAGTTAGGATCCATCTAAGATGTTAAGCCCTCAACAGTGCTCATTTGAATAATGCGAATTGTTTAAAGAATCCCGCGTCAGCCTGCTGCCCCCACGTCGTCTCCCGCTTCATTAACGTTGCGAACAGTTGCAGTGTGCGGATCTGCTTAGCAACTGAGAATTAGCGAACAGCATTTCTCTTTAGCAACAGTGCCGATTTACTGCCCAGCCTGTCATTAAGCCTTACTCTTATCCACCATGACTGTGCCAGATCAATCTGCTCCCTGACGAGGGGAAGAAAAAAATAAATAAATAAATAAAACTAAACTAAATGACAACAATTCACAGCATCTGGAGGATAATGCATTCAGCTGCTGTAATGTCCTCTGGCAGCGCTAGGCTGGGGAAGTTCTCCCTGCGTCTCTGAGGAGGAGAGCTAATGCAGGGGGGGTGTAGACTAATTACCAGCCATGCAGATTTAACCTCGTTAAAGCATTGTAATGGATAGATTCATCTCATTAGCCGTGGCGCTCCATTAGAGAGGGTCCACCCCTGGCTGTATATCGTGGAACAAGAGTGGGCGAGGGTGCCCAGGCCGGAACAGGCCGTTTGGCAGCATGTTTGTGCCATGTGCTAACCTTTCCCCACTCCAGGCAGCCACTGCCTTGCACTGACGGACCCCTAATTGGTGTCCGTTTGCCATTTAGAAGTCACTGCTGGTGTTTAACGAAGCAAATAGCAACGACTGTTTTGACACAGTGTTAATAACCCCACCTTTGTAATAGCCTGGAAATAACAAACCACGCTGTCGACTCAGCAGTCTGATGGCGAGCTCCGATGCAGTGCTAGTGTTTAGTGACCCATTTACAGCAACACGAAAGAAATGCAGAGAGGGCTCTCAGTTCCTCTGCTGCATGGGCCTGCTAAAACTAGGGCTCAAAATATTCCACAGTGTTTGGTCTGTGTTCCCTCTACACCCACCGCCCCCCAGTGTTAAAGCTATGTTTGAAAGCAATGTAGGGCTTCTTGAGCTTGTATAGTCTAAAACTATACTCCTTCCTAGTTGTATTCAGAGACACCTTACATGGGTCATTCCCTCTTTGCTCCCTCTCTTATATGAAACAGAATAGCAAGTTTAATTGGATTTACTCCAAACAGGGAAGTACATAGAGATGGACTACAGAAGGACTGGATGATTGTGCTCGATAATTCATCCACATTTCTACCATTCCAGTAACACTATGGGCAGGACATTGGGTCAAACTACAGAAGTGTGCTTTGTTGAAAGCAGTTGGCTCTGATATTTGGTCGGGTTTGATCTGATGGTTGGTCGAGACACCTGAGTGTAACTGTTTCACCATTTAGGGTGAAACGGAAACATCTTTCAAGAAACTGCGGTACCTGAAATGCCGAACCTTTTAAAATTCAAGCAAGAATATGGCTTGAGCTTCATGGAGAGTTGAAAGGCATGAAAAGAGATGAGGAGGTTGCTGTATTTGTGCTGGACTGGTGGATCACATTAACTTAATTTGCTGCTTCACAGAACCACTAGGTCAGTATTGTTTTGTCCTGTGTCATTTTGGGACCATGATTTGGCCACAATGTGTGAAGAGCGGCTGGTATTTTGTAAAGTATACCAAAAACAAAAGTAGTTGTCCCAATAGTTGCATTTGGTGGGTAGGTTTGACATTGTGAGACATGCGAATGATTAAAGTTTCATGCTCGCAGTTGATAGCGGTTGACTCTGATACATGACAAAAGACGTTTTTATTGGCAAGGAAGCAAGTTCAAATGCTAATGCAGGATATTGGGTCTGATTGTTGGTCGCCCTGGTAATCGGTCAACTCGTAATATTTACACACACAGTTGGTCGCTTTTTCTACTTCTCATTATCCATGTCATCTCAAACACGTTCGGTCGTGCAGGGTTATGGACTCTATGGTCAGTAAGGGCTTCATAATGGCTACACATACTTTCTGTCCCATAGCGCTAAATGGAAGAATGAACAGAAACACCTATTTTTTTCAGATCTGCAGCAAGAGTGGAGTTTGATTTTTTGTCTTGAAGATGAAAGCTTTAAGTGCTGTTTATATGACAGTAGCAACAGTTCTGGTGGTCTACCAGGTCTTGCATGGTTGTTAGGAGTCCTCTTTTCTCTATACCTTGTTTAAACTCCTGATCCAGTTTCAGAAACTCCTGGTTTTGGATATTTTCCTTGGATCTGCCTTATAGCTAATCACCTAGAAATATCTCCTGAATGTTCAGTGAGTTGTATGTAGCATTGATTTTGACTGGGAAGTGAAGAAATTAAGGGTGGTCTCTGACTTCTGCATGATGCTGTGCATGCTCCGTCCATTCCACCCACCCAACACCAACTTTCTCAACCCCTCATATCAGAAAAGTACATGCGTTATGCAATCCAGTGATTATTTTAGCATCAAAATGAATGGCCTAATTTGAGGGAATTGTGCCTTCCGGCTACTCAGCAATTCTGTTAAAGGAACTAGTGCATAATGTTGCATAATTCATCATTTGCTCCAACCACCATTAAACCATCTACACTCTGTAGTCTACCAGTCACATATTTTAACAGTGAGTCACAGCTGCTGAGTTTCACTGAGCATTTGCTCTAGCGATGTCTTGACTCTTTACAAAGCTGAGAAACTCTCTCTGCTCCGCTTTGTGTGCCTTAAAGAACTCACTATCGGCCGGCTGTCACTTATACAAAATAGGGTCCTGATGGAGCCTTCAATTGTGCATTTTTGAGCATGGAATGGAAGTGAATCTTGGTGGAGCGATATGCTGAAAGCAGATGGACGGATGTGGCTGCCTAGGGCCTTTGCTACCCCCTGTACATTAACCTTTGGTAGTGTGCTGCCGAGGAAGTGCTGGCTGAAACACTATTGATTGGCGTGGAGCAAAAGCAAGTGCAGAAGAGCGGGGAAGAGTAAGATGATCCACTGTCAGGCTGCTTTTGCTCTCGCTGGACTTAGACAAAAGCGAAGCGGAGCTGCACTCCAGCAAGAGGAGAGAGCGTGGGAGGAGCTCACCAAAGGCTGGCACGCCTGCCTGGCTCTTTGCGTCTTTTGTTAGGTTCAACATGCACTCAGCACACGCGCACTTGCAGACAGACACCCAAGTAGGCTATACAAGGACATATCACTCTGTCTATTGTTTGCTGCTGAAAGCTGTTGTTTGGAAGAGGATGAGCTGGGTGGGATGCACTTGTGCCCGTGTGTGACCACCACCTGTTTGTGTGTATGAGAGACAAGCACAGCATCCTTAAAACAGATTACACATCAACATGCAGTGGGTCAGATGTACAGGTGTTTGGTGGGAGGGGGGGGTCAATATGGTATAAATACAACATTACTACACTTCACTTGACCAGGCAAGGGTGTTTCCATGGTGGAGAGACCTCCAAGAGTTGACAGTGGGGGGGTTTCAATGGTGGAGAGACCTCCAACAGGAGTTGATAGTGGGGGGGGGTTCAATGGTGGAGAGACCTCTAAGAATAGACAAGGCTGAAGTTGGCTTGCTATTTGCATTTTCATGTTCCGCCTTAAATGGTGCAGCAGTTCCATTCTAGCCCTTGAAGCGAGGCACCTGAATGTAGCAGCTGCACCATTTAGGGTAAAACGGAAACAGGAAGCTGAGGTGCCTGAAATGTTGCGCTCTTTAAGGTGGAACAGGAACATTGAAGCAAGAAGCTGGCTTGAGCTTCATAGAGAGTTGAAAGGCATGAAAAGAGATGAGGAGGTTGCTCTGTTTGTGCTGGTCAGGTGGATAACACTAACTTGCTGTTTCACAACTTAGTTGCACAAATAACTGCACCCAGAAGGAATCAGCTGACAAGAATGAAACTTGGTGGGTAGGCAATGGGTTGACATTGTGAGACTTACGAATAATTGCTGTTTCACGCTCAGCCGCACATGTGACGTAAGCAAGGACAGGCCTTATTAACTGTACCTGACTGAGTCAACAGCCACAATTGCAGACATTCAGTGATGCCCTCCATGAGTCATCCTATTAGTGCCAGCCATTGGCAGACGGCTGCACAACACAGGACTATGTGCACGCAGACCGTTACCTTAACACCATGTCAACGTCGCCAACTTACTTCCTTCTGGGTGCAGCTATTTTTTAACGATGGGTGTATATTCATCATCAAATATCAGTTGGAAATATCAATCAAATCTAAACATCTGTCCAGTGCTGCAGTACTGACCGAAGTTGGCTGTGCTTTATTTGTTCTTCTTCTCTCTAGAAGCTTCTCCCATAGAAGCTAGAAGTAGTTCCCGACATCCCTAACTGTTAGTGGTTTACTAGCATCAACCAGCACAAGCGTTGGTTGTCTGTGATCTGTCACTCGCAGCCACGTGTTTTTTTTTTTAGATGTTACATTTATGGTCTTTTGATGGAATTGTATTTCGGTCTCACGGTGCTGGCAGGACATGCTGTGGTGTTTATTCATAAAAAGCTTCCATATTTTTTTATGTGTCCCTGCCTAATCGCATTGCATGGTCAGCATTTGCATAGCGCCCCCTTGTGTAGAATTTTAACCCATGACTAATGTAGCAATGCCTTTATTTAAATGAACCTAATAGAAAGCTCAAAGTTGTTGGATCTTATAGCATAGTTGCCTAAATTTGACATAGCTGTTAATCGGCCGTTGATTAATCACCAACAGCCCTAATTCTGATATCATCTTTTCCAGTTATGTATCTTGTTGCGTATCTTTGAAAGGTTTGACATGGTTTGGTATTGTTCATTTGAGTACCTTATTAGTTATTTGATCTGTTTTTAAAAAGAAATCTGATATTTCTGTTTGTTTTCAAAGTGATCAAAAGATAAATAAGTATAGGCTAATGTACTGTAGTATATCTGACAGTAACAGCTCTTACTTTAACACAATGTGGCATTTAACACATCTATCCCAGTCTGTGTCTGAGATGTACTGTGTTCCTTTGGCCTGACACAGAATGGTTTAAGATGGTGGTAACACTCTTTAGTGTTGTTATTAACCTGTCGTTTTGGAGAGGGGTTCAGTAAAGGTTGCTCCATGCATGCCTGTCACCTCTGAAAGAATGGGACCATCATCAGCGTGATCGTCAGCATGACACCGACAGCCCACGTGGACTTTTTGCCGTACTGTTAGCCCATTAGCGTCAGCATTGCTATTTTAATAAACAGCATGCCTGCCCACAGGCCATGTCGCACTTGGACTCAGGCTAAATAAAGAAGGATATGCAGGCACGCTTCATCACGCTGTTCCGCCCTACCTGCGTAGCACCAGCCGTGTGGAGGTGGCTGTGAGGCCGATCGTGTCATTCCGCATTGTGTCAGTGACGGCGCTAAGACCTTGTGACATCTCGGATGAGGAGTGACACGGGCTGATTGCTGATATGTGGGCTAAATGTTTACGCTGATCTCTCTCAGCCTGCCTCAGACAGCTGCGTTCAGTCAATCAGTGCTGTTCTGGAACTCAGTCTGTTTCTCTCGTTCTCTTCTTTCCATTGTCACGGGGGGGAGGGGCAGTGTTGAAGCTAAAACTTATTAGCGGTTTCTCTCCCTTGTGTGCTGATGTTTCAGCCTATTGGCGTGTTGGTAATGAAAGGCTGTGTGCCTGAAGGAGTCCTGCAGAGGGGAGAGGCGGGGGGTAGTTTGGTTAGCTTTGCTTGCTTTGCTCAAACATGCAACATGAAAGGGCTGAATGATTGAATCCCCATAACAAGCTGTGAAGAGGCTTTTCTGTCTTCGAGCCTCAGGTAGCCTGAGCCATCGCTCAGCAACAGTCGGCTTCCTCTCCTCCAACTGTTCACGTGTGTGGCCATGCATGTGTATTAAGGTGGAGCATATGTGTGTAAATGTTCGTGTTCCCCGTTGCATGCAAATGAACCAAGTGAGAATGGCGTTCTACGTAAGTGTGAATCCGCCCCTCCTTCTGTGTCATAATTGTGTGGGCGTTTTGGTGGATCGCATGCCGCCTCATTTTCATTCTGTAGTCATCCTACATGCAGCTTTGTCTTTGCCACCACTCCGGTAGTAGCAATAGAAGCACTTTTGTGTTTCCTCTCTGCACGTTCGCTATACAAGCTAAAATACAACAACAACAACAAACAAAAATAGATGATTGTCACGTCAGTCTGCATTACAGTTCCACAAACATGTGGAGCCATATGAAGTATGTTAGTGGAGGAGTAAAAAAGGAGTCTAGACATACGGGCTTCCCTGTTGGAAAGGAATATCAGACAGTATCCACCTTTTGCAGCATGATATTTCACCAACTGTGCTTATTCTCTTTCATGAATAAGAAAAGATCCTGATCTCGTGGATTCTCTTTAATTCTCAAATGTGATGCTATCTGGCCCAGGATACATTTCCTAGAGTCTCTTTCTCCCTACTTTCATTACCTCTCCATTTTGTCCCAGTAGTCTGCAGATTGTATTCCCCACTCTGGCCATTGGCTCTTTGCTGCAGATTAGAGCAGTGCAATGTGGATAAAATACCTTGCTGTGATTGCTAGAAAGGTGCACTGGTACTCAAGTTTTTGATTAACCCTTCGAAGTGCCAGTATTCAAATACTATAGAAATCACCATAGGTAGTACCCATATATTCACAGATTACATAGGTACTAACATTTCAAGAAAACAGCACTTTTACAGGTCCACAGGAGTGTTAAATATCATCGTATTTCTCAGTGCTGTGAGTAAATAAGTACACTGATCAGCCATAACATTGAAACCACCTCAGTGTATCTATACTCCATAGTCTATAGTCCATTTTATCAATTCTGCTTACCACATAGGTGCACCTTGTAGTTCTACAATTACAGACTGTAGTACATCTGTTTCTCTGCGTACTGTGTACTGTGTACTGCGTACTGCGTACTGCGTACTGTTATCCCCCCATCCGTTTTTTTTTCATTGGTCAGGACCCCCACAGGACCACCACAGAGCAGGTTTTATGTGGGTGGTGGGTCATTCTCAGTACTGCAGTGACACTGACGTGGTGGTGGTTAGCTTTAGGGAAAATCAGCAGCCCTCCTATTTAGGTTTTAACAATTTTGGGGTGAATATCTGATTGTGATTTGTCTGACCAGTATTGCAGTTTGATTTATTTATTTGTCTGTTTACATATTAAGCTTTAAGCCTGTATTCATGGTCTAAATTGTATGAAGCATCCATTGTGAATTACTAGAAAGTTGTTCTTGTACTATTCAAACACCAGGCACTCAACTTGACTCTTGGATTTCAGTGGTTGTCCTATAAACGCGTAAGTGTAATCAGCTAATCCGAATCTAAGTAGTCTTTCATTGGCTTGAGCCGTAAGTCTGCTGGCTGAGCTATCGCTAGTGCCCAGTGGTAACTTATACATAATATGCGACTTTGTTGTCTAAATTTAGGTCAGTGGATCATTAGTTTCCTATAATCAGACCTGTGCTATGGTGTGTGGATGCCTTGGCCTTCTGCCTTAGCTTGTGGTACATAACTACAGATCTGTGCTATGGTGTGCAGATGCCGTGGCCTTCTGGCTTGGCTTAAGCTAGCACATAATACTAACTAGCCCAGTTAAGTTAATGCCTATAGAAAGCATCCAGTTGAATACTTTGAGTATTTGCTAGAGGAGAATGCAGTGTAGTTTTTTTCTTTCTTTTTCTTTTTTTTTTAAGGTGGAATAATGGAGGAGGATGCTCTGCACGCTGTGCTCGTACCTATATTTTCGTTGCTTGATACTGGCTTTGTCAGTATTTAGCAATGAGGTGCCTCTCGAAAATCAACATCCAGTTTATTCCACTGCTGCAGTGGACAACAAAAGATTTAACTCTTGATGGAACATTACGCTGACCATTGCAGTTCCTTTCCTCCGTTCCATTTACCATTCCATGGAGACACTGCCTCCCCTGCAATAGAGCTTTGGCAAATAAAATTCCAGGTCATTTCTGTCTGTCTTTGTCTCTTTCTCCCTTTTTCCTTCCCTGTTTCTCTTTTCCCTCTTTGACTTGTGCTTGTATAAACTTTTAGAAAGTCTTTGTGAAGCTATCAGTGGGTTTTATCACTCAACTGTACAGCTTGATGTTTCAGGTGGTTTTGCGTCGCTTTTATTTTGTACTCTTGAGGGATTTGAGAAGCAAAAGTCTTTGGTTTGTCTAAGGACGTTTCTCCTTTCATTCGCCTTGTGATTATCCACACGAGCCATGCTGTATAAAAAGGCGTTCTTACTGTGGGAGTGGTTGGTTTCTTTCTAGTTCCATTTTTAGGTGAGACACATGTTCTGAACCCACAGCAATCAGTCAAAGTTTAGTTTTGATACCCGTGCGGTGTGTTTGTCAACTCTATATGTTGTACATTTATTTATTGTGTGTGTGTGTGTGTGTGTGTGTGTGTGTGTGTGTGTGTGTGTGTGTGTGTGTTTGCCAGCTGTATATGCTGTATATTTATTTTTAACTTGTGATGGACGAGCCCTCCAGCTACACAGAGATAGTGTGGACAGATGCTGACTTCAGGTAATCTGTTGGCCCTGGGGCAGTCTGGGGTTTGGAATTCCCCCATGGGATTTCATATTGGAGCATTTTGTTAAATTCCTAGTCTGTGGAAGATATATCGCATATCCAGCTGTTGATGCATTGGAAATACTTTTTATTCATCTTGGTCCATTGTCCTGAATATGTTGTAGTATGTATAAAGAGGGTCTTGAATGTTACCTCTCTGAGGAGACCAGGCTGTAGCTAGCTGGTCTTTATTAAAGTGTTCTTCCCTTAACCTGGGAATCTTTAAACGCATGTTTGAACCGGGGCAGATTTGTCATGTAACTCCCAAGGCCACTGTTTCATCGTAGGAACCTTTATACCTTTACCAACTGACTGTTGGCCAAGTAATGATTGACACCCCTCTCAGGCATTTCCAGTAGACTCTTAATTTCAAATTGTACAAGAAAACCACCACAATATACGCCTGCTGTAAGGGGAACGGTGTAAGTTAGTGCAGTAAATTAGTCTCCATTGTTAGGCTAAGAGAGGTAAAAATGTAAAGTCAAGACTTGCCTGGCCAAAAAAGAGTGTGTGGTGTTTTTTTTTTTATGTTTCATTTTCCCTTTGCAATACACATATTAAATACAAAAACTGAAGACAATACATATTTGTTATTAGTAGGACAAAATTGAGATGACTCTAATGTTCTAGAGAATGGTTGGTCATCCTATCAGTCCCCTTATTTTTTATAATTTGGCTGTTATTTGGGAACTTTCCTCCTTTTAAGAGCTGAGGCTACAGGTGCAGTCATTGTGCTTGTGAGGACTTCTGCTTCTGGTCCTTCTCCACTCTGCGTATTGAATGGGATGTTGTGTTTTTAAGTGGTGTCAGACCTGTAGTGGAGATGTTCTTGATTCATTGTACCCTTCTTGATACTCTGAGTGGTGATTATAAATCTAAACCAGTAGTGCTACATAGAAGGAAAGTACTTTCAAAACATGAATACAGTCATTTTTATTGAATCTGCTTAAACTGGACTGCAACATGCAGTTGGTCAGTGTTGTAAAAGTAGTGATGATATACACGATATGTTCAGAAAAGCATATTGGCCAGCCCTAGGAGACAGCAATTCAGTGTCAGAGCTATTATCAAGCTGTGATGTAAGATAAACATAGCATAAATCTTAGCATTAGCATTAGCTCATCTGAAGAGGCTGCTTTAGACCTTCAAAACACTTGCCACTTTGGCTTGCAGTGACCGAAACAGTCAGTTAGCAGCCAGATAAGTCATATTGTTTGCAGATAAGTCATATTGTTGTGTGGTCTAACTTGCGTTTATTTAAATGGGGTTGCTGCTGCACACTCACCTGTACCTGAGCACCAGATTTGAGTAGGAGTGTCCTTATTTGATTTGCCTTTTCTTAAGCTGATCTTATTTTAGATCTTGGGACAGTGGCGAGATTTTCACCCCTGTGATAAAGCTTGAGCACCAAATGAATCACATTCTCCTACTCTCAGTGGTGGGTAGGTGTTGAATTATGCATCACAGACTGAGCACTTTGTACCAAAGTGGAGGCAACTGTAGTCCCTTGGTTTCACAGCAGAAAGACTGACCCCAGGCTTCCCCTGCCCTCGTTTAAATCAAACCTCCTCGCTTTCTGGCAGCCCGAGCTACTGTCAAGTCATTGATAAGCTCTAATTGGAGTTGACATTTACAAAAGCAAGTCTTTTATTGATGTCGGCGAAAGGTGGTAGTGGGGGGGAGGGTTTACAGAGTGGCGAGAATCTCAAAGGAGCAGGAGCTGCACCACCCTGCGACCTGCATGTCGTTCTGATGGCATCAGCCACCAAGCTTTTCACATGAAGGAATAAGACGCAGAAATATCTTTTGGTTTGTATGTGTGCGTGACGTACCCGTCAGGAAAGTTTTCTTTCTTGTGAAGTTGTTTGTGGGCCAGCTACTTCATGTGCTCGTATACCGAGACTAAGCGAATGCTGTCTGCGCATCGAGCCAGAAAGGACCTGCATTCCGAGCGCGTCGTCTTCTAGATGATTAAATGATCAGGTTTGACAGTTTACCTTTTCCGAAAGCCGGGTTTCCCTAGCCAAGACAGCGGAGAATAGAGCACGGTTTCATGTTCTTTAGAAAGGAGGGCAGTATGAGCAGTGAGACTCAACTTGGTGAAGTCTACCCACTTTAAAAGAAGCACTCCCCCACAAACCAGCAAAAACATGTCATTCAGTGTCAGAGCTCTGCTCTCTGATGTGGAGGAGAAGATGATGGCGTCTTAAAATGTGTTTTTCATTCTCTCCAGTTACAGGCATTCTGGCATCAGAGTGTATTACATCGCTGAGTGAATAGTAAATGCCATCCGTCCTCATTGGTAATATCTGCAGCTCCTTTCCTGCGTAGCTGGGGACCGTTCTATTAGCATTAGTCGTCATTGCACACTGAGACTTGAGTCATCATCTCAGTGCAGTGTTAGACCACTGCATGCATATTAAAGCTTCTCTTCCTCTTTTCTTCCTGCCAGAAAACAGTCGGTGTTGATTGTGAGTCATCGGATTGCCTTTATACACACATTTTGATTGTCAGTACATACAGTATTGTGCAGAAGGAAGAGACCACCTTTTTATTAGTTTAATTTCTTGGCAAATGGCCAGTACTTCTTTGTTTATCATCAGGAAAGAGCAGAAAATAAATAACTGGGCCAAAGGTAGTTTCTAAATTCCATTGTTTTTCCGGAAGCTTGTTTTCAGTTTCTCAAAGAACTCTCCAGGGATGTTCTACCACACCTCCAGTTCAGTCAAGTTGGTTGCAGTTTCTGCTTCTCACAATTCAAATTATATCAAATCTACAGTCCGTTAAACCTTACTCCGCATCTCAGAAGATTTGGTGTTCTTGTGCACATTTTCTTTTTTCTTTTTCCTTTTTTTTCTCAGCAACTGCTTTTTGACAACTACAGGTGTTTTCAGACCTGTGGCTTTGAGTTGTCCCCCTACAGTGGAAATATGGATTTTCAGACTTTCAGATCTGAAGCAAATCCTGGAACCTGATTTTCTCTTGTCTCTTAAAGATGAAAGCTTTAAGTCCTTGTTATCTGGTGATTGTCTACCAGGTCTTGCACAACTGTTAGGCGTCTCCTTTTCTCTGCATCTTTATTTTGAACTCCGGTTTGGGAAATGCCTGTGTTTTCACATATTTGCCTTTGACTTTCCATGACACTTGTGTCTTTTTTTGACCAGCTTGTACTTGGTGGCAATTTTGGCTGCAAATGAAATCATTGAAAGGAGGCTCACTGACATTTACACACTGATGTACATACATGATATAATGTAGCCCTGCACAGTCATCTCCTAAATGCAACTGTGAATGAATGCAGCATGAGTGGTGTTGGAAATACCAATATGTCTCAGTTGTAAATTGCACTTGAATGGCAGACAGAGTTATTTATTTATTTATTTATTTATTTTTAAGAAATGGTAAATTCAGCATTTTGCACAAATTTGTGAGGTGAGATGTATAACCCAATTTCTAAGCTTCTATGAGTGAAACGCTAAACTTGCATGCAATGTGGAAAAATATGCAGGACCTGTCAGAGGTTTGAAGACAGCTACTCATAGAAGGTTCCTCTGTTTTTATCTTAATGCTTTACTTTAGAATAAAAGTGAAGACATCAAACTATAAAATAGCACTCATGGAATTATACAGTCCACCTTAAAAACCTCCAAAATGGACTTTACAGGAGGATAAAACAGCTTTCTTAACCTGCAGTGGAGCAGTTTTGGACCACTTCTACTGGTCTGTCCATCATGAGTATTTGAAAGAGCAACTACAGCTTTTAAACTGTGCAAATAAAGAGAATTTGTGGTGCAACAAAATCTATATTAGTGGTGGCGTTATGACAAAAATAGGATACTGTGATACATCAAGGATATTTGTGGTGTATCAGGATATGTATTGTTTCACACATCTTATCAGTTGGAGCCGTTAAGTGTAAGCCTGTAGAGTCTCTAAGATAGCCACAAACATCCATTTAGCTGGGGGTGTCTAAACTTCTGGCTTGTAGTGTATACCTGATGCAGTTTTATTAGATCAGTGTGCTTTTTAACACAGCAAAGAAACAGCGAGATCATATTCTCCAGACCTCCATGCCTGTTTTTGATGTGGTGGGTGTATCTATGAACGAGCACCCGGACAGAGTGAAGTCGTATGTACTGGTTAACCATCCAATATATGAAACTTTCCAGAGAGCACCTGGACGCAGCATAACAGCCAGACATTTTTTCTGCTGTTAAGGAGGTGCTGAAGACCAGAGCAGACTCGTTAGCTTTAAGGCTTTGAGTCAGCGTTCTGCTTCTTTACCTTTTCCATCTGGTTTGACTCTGAGGAATTCCACACTGAGCACTGGGATACAGAGGCTGAATAGCTGCTGTCCTGTGTGGCCTATGACAGGTGAAATGAATGCTGGAAGTGTCTGTTCTTTCTGTCAGGGCTTCACCAGGCGTCGTCACTGACCCGCACCAGGAAGACGCCTCTCCGCTTCTCTCCCGCCAGGAATTGTAATGAACCGCTGTGAAGCTCATCTTTCCCTCCTCACCCCTAGTTCTGCCATCTTGCCCCCCTCCCCCACCGTCCCCTCTGCCTCCAGCATACTGTCATCCAGGAAGAAGTGCTGTCCTCACTTTCAGGGCAATTTTTTTTTCTGTAAGGCCGAGCAGTGCTCTCTCTCCCTAACTCCCTCTCTATCTCTCTTACATACACCCTCGCAAATTCCTCATTAATGTGGGCCTCCCTGTCTGCACCACAACACCCGGTTCGCTGGTCCCCCTGGCCTGCTGCCAAATATCTGCCTGCATTAGACCCGTCTCAGCCAAGCACAGCTTCTTCAGTTTTTCACTGTACTGCTGCTACCCTGCAAAGTTCCACAAGCCTTTACGCTAGTGCAGCCTCCATTCAGCTGCCATACCGTGCTGCCCTTTACTATTGCCTTTTTATGCTTGCTTCTCTGTCAGTATGAAAACCTCCTCCTACATCAGTAAAATGACTTTTCCCTCATCGGGTTGAAAAAGCTCCGCCTCTGTAACTGTCTAAAAAGTTCCTCTTCCATCAGTGAGAACAGAGCTCCTCCTTTATCATATTGGAAAAGCTCCTCCTCCGTCAGTGAGAGCGGGCTCGCCTTTAATTAGACTGAATACGCTCTTCTTTCATCATCATCTCCTCCATCAATGAGAAGAAGCTCCACGTCCATCGGCGTGTAAAAGCCCCTCGTCTCCCAGGTGAAAAGGCTCCTCCTTCATCATTGAGTAAAGCTCCTCTTCGTTTAGTGAGAATAGCCTGTTTTTTTTACTCCATACTTGGACTCAATTCTACTCTAGCTGTGGGATAGCACATGCTGAGTGTGTGATGCAGTTGCTGGTCCATAATGAAGCATTACCCGAGGCGTGTGGCGTTTTAATTAAAGGCAGTAAAAAGGCTTATTGATCCTTTGCGGCAGAGAGAGACTCCAGGCAGAACCTTGAATGACTGTCATACCACCCTTCTTAATTTGATTTTTAAATTGTGTTTTGAGATTGATCTTGGTGCATGAAGGGGAGCAAGTCTTCGAAGCCAGCAGGATCAGTGCTGCGTTAGGATGATACGTGCTGTCTGGTTGAGTCGAACCCTTTAGTGTGGGATTAGCCATTCATAGCAGGAAGTGTTGGTTGGATTAACCCAGGTGGTTGACAGTTCTAGTACTGGAGTATCCTTGTCCCTCAGAAATGAGGTTTATGAAAACCTTCTAACTTTGTATTGACAGAAAGTGGCTGGTAAAATTCAGGCTTCCAGTAGACGCCTGCTTCACAGGTATCATGTAGCCATTGGTGGCTCAGCAAACTAGACCTGCCTACTCTTGTTCTACTTGTGAGTGTGTGTTATCAGACCAGTGAATTTAAAAACCCTCCACATAAAGTAAAGGCCCTATACCATCTGATGATTGGAGGTTGCCAAACCAAGATTATTCCCTCTTTGTGAATACACAGTGAAGAAAGACACATAGCCAGTAGGTTCTGAGCGGCAGCTCTCTGCCAGGGCTAGCCTGCCCAGCTATGATGAGGTCATTTTGCATACGCCTTGACCCCCGGGCTCAGTGCTCCCTGATCATGATAAATATGTCACACGTGGTGGTACTCGTTATGGCTAATTGGCAATTGTACTGCGGCTCACCTTCAGCCAGATGTAGAAGGACGCGTGAGGCTGGCCGTGCTGAGAGCCACTGAGGGGTTCTCTGAGCCCTGGGGAAAGAAGCTGTTTGTGTATGGGCATGAGCAGACACCCTGTCTGACCTTCCTCACTCTCTGTGCTATTTCTAGTCCCTCCCTTTAATGATTCATGTCACTGGAGGTGATGTTTGTGTCCAGAGAGGATATCTACCCATATTTTCTCAGCTGTATTTCAGTCCACATGCCCATGATCCATCAGTAGAGATGTTTCATCCTCTTTAAGTTTGTCTGTTGCCCTGTTTCAAGGCCATGCTCCCTCGTAATACACAGCTATGCGCACACACACACACATACACATATACGCACATCTCTCTGTCTGTGTCTGCTGGAGCTGTGAAGCTGTTCTCACTGTCACGCTCCATGATGCTTTCCTTCTGTGTTTCTGTCTTCCTCTGGTTGCAATCTGATTAGGCCTCTTAGCTTGTGGTAGACTATAACCTGTTTTGTAACAAAAACCCAAAAAAACAAATATATATTTCTATTTGGATGGAACATAACGTTTACCAGGAACAATAAATACATTCTGATAAATTTAGACTGATATGAGCAATATTTATTGAGCTACACATACAGAAGTAGTGTCTCTCAGTATGGTGTCAACCCGCCATGTTTGCTAATGCAACATGTCGGACGTCTCGGCATGGAGTTGTAGAGGTTCCGATCCTTCATGTTGCTGGTGCGTACCTTCTTCTAACCACTGCTGTCAACCGGGTGCTATGGTAATATCAACATCAATAAGACCATCCCGCTTCCCAAAGCCCTACGCTGCGACTCCTGTCAAACTCTTCCAGCTGCTCCAATTGCTTTCAAACCCTTTTCTGAGGCATACTTCGCTTGCAAAGGATGCTACCAACACAACAGGATGTTTCAGAACGGAAAGCATACACTACAGGACGACCTTATATAGTAAGTCAGGTACAGCGATAAGGCCTGTCCTTGCTTACGTCACATGCGGAGCCAAGAGTGTGACATCATGTGATGAGGCCAAAACTACCCACCAAATTTCATTCCTGTTGGTCGATTCCTTCTGGATGCAACTTTGTTTTCGATGATGAGTGTAATTAAAAATATTACAGTATAAATGGTAAACACTGTGTGTGCATTACTGCTTTCATATGATACACTGATCCCCCTCACCGTTAAATATTTGCCATTAATTAATATTCCATATTTGGGGTAAATGTATCTTCCTGGTGTTGGAATAAATAATGGACAACTGAACAAGCAGTGTCCAAATGTTCTCTGCTCTGTGTAGACAGGGCTTGGTAGTGGTGTGTTAAGATACCTGCTGCTAGAATGGAGTGCACAGTACAAAATAAAAAGCCAATTTCTCATTGCTGCTACAACGTATTTTCAGTTTTTTTTTTTTCCTCAAAATTCCATGATTTTTGCGCGAGAATGGGAAAGCTGGTACAATAAAACACGAGATCCAGGTTAATGAGCTAGTAAAAGGTTATACAAGGTGTTGATACATAAGAGAAAATTTAATCATGGAGACCTCTGTCTAGTGCAGTGTGTAAAACAGAGAAGGAAAAAGGCAGGGAAAAAGCTAAGAGCACAGAAATTCCCGTGTCATGGAATAATGTTGTTGGAAACCACATTTGTAATATTGTGTAGCAGTAGATGGGTATGATTATTAACAGTTACAGATCTGTACTCCTTTATGATGGAGCTTAACAGCCTATTATATTGGCGGCTAATGTGTGATATTAAACTCAGACTTCAGGTTCCTTTGCGTTTTCAGAAGTGCACAAAATAACACAAAACACAGACATGCTAATTTCTGGTGAACGATCTGTCGGCATGTAATTTGCTGTGGTTTAACAGAGTAATGGAATACATAATGGCATGCGGAATGAGGCGCAGGTGCAAAAGAGGGTGTACCGGCAAAGGATGTCATTTCTCCAGCTGTCAGAGAAAGAGTGCTGGCACAAGGGACCCCTTTCAGTCACCCTGCTGTCTCACATATTTGAGCTTTTAAAGCACGCTTTTACTTCTCTCTCTGACTGACGTCGTTGAACTGCTTTCCGCACTGTGCAGCAGTTCTCATATTGCCAGGTGAACCTGCATTAGCGTGAGGTCTCTTCACCATGTTGAGGAGGCTTAGTGTCAGTTCCAAATATTTGCGGATATGAAGCTTGCGTCTCCGTCTGCTCTGGCTTGAAGTGTTTCACTGAGTGTGCAGTTTTTGTGTTTAGTCTTTATGCCTGGACATATGACTGAAAGGATACTAATTACATCTGCCCCAGCTAACCCTTTTGTGCATAAGGTTTATGGATACGCCTGTGCAAGAATTGCATGTGCGTTTTTTATTTATTTCCTCTTGTCCTTGATGTGCAGTAGAGATGTGTCAGGAAATTTAGGCCAGAAGACAGTGAACAGGTATTAGATGAGTGTCTGTCAGTCCAAATTCTTTGCACGATAGGCACACCCACAGTGACCAACAGAAGCTGACTGCTGTTTCATGAAAAGTAAGAACACTGGGAGGGGACCTCTTCTCCCCTCCCTCCATCTCTTCCTGTCTCTTACCAGTCGCATGCATGTACACAGCGTGCCGTAAAAATACAATCATTTGCCCACAAATATGCCTCTTAGTGATTTATACTGGCCTTTATTTGGAGCCTTGCACATACAGGCTTATTGAGTATATCACTCTCTACGTGTGGGCGGCAAGGGTTCGGCATGACAGCTATTCATATTTCACAAGAGTAGATGCTCCTGTTTGCTATTCCGTGCAGTGCATCTTCTATAAGTGGTGCCTTGACATAAATTGTCATAAAGGTGGTGATGCTACCGTATTTTGTTTTAACGTTGCAGGCTTTCTGCTTGTCTCATTTTAATCACAAGCACATTGTTGAATTGCAAATGCACTCTCACTTTTAGAGCAACAGCTGGGTAACTGTGATTTCCCGTATGCTCTGACAAATAATAGTAATAAAAAAGTGAAAATAAAGGAAACATAAAGCGCACCCATTGTCAGCGTTAATACGGATAAGGGCACGCAGGCCAACAGCACACCACCGAAGAGAACATGCCGGCTATTGCACCGAGCGTCATCCGCAGGCTTTGTGAAATTATGGACAACATTATCTTCCCATTTTAAAAGCTGCACTGTGTTCTGACCTTCATTTAGTCCCGATGTCTGTGGCTCAAAAGGCTGAGAGTGTATGGGTCAAGTACCACTCAAATGCATGTTTCCATCCATCTCGTGTCCTCTTGCCGTGCATCATTCAAACCGCTAATGAGAAATACCCTGAAAGCTTATTGCTTATTGGTCATGTTTGTGGTTCTCTGTGAAAGTGATGACCAACATCATGAAACATAATGGCAAAATCTACAGATCTGTTGACAAAAAAAAAAAGGCTAAAATGTCCCTAAACGTCTTTCTTAATTAATTCCGTGGGGCCCACCTGGAAGTTCCATGTTTTTGCTCTGTCCCACTCTATCCCACATCTCAGTGCACCATGTTGGAGCAAAGATTTTGAATTCCTTTGTAGGCCGAAACACACAAATCTATCTAACATGGAAGCTAACGCTGTGGTAAGCCAGTACTTACTCACAGTAGCCAAAGTAAACTGTGCTCACAGTGCCCAGAGACTCTTCCTTCTGGCTGTCCGTTTACTGTGTTTCCATTATTACAAGGGTTCAGCTATGCTGCACTGATACAGGCATTAGTCAGTAGGAACTAAATCCTGCCCTTCCCTTCACCTTGTTGATTACTGTGTTCTAAGCTCTGGGCGTCACTCATTTGGCTATAGGGTGATATTTCCCAGCAGACGGCAGTCAGTCAGCCAACAGCTCGCGGGGTCTCTGTAAGAAAGCGGTCATGCACAGGGGAGATGGGGAAATCTCAGACTTGTCAGTCATGCAGTTAGCGGTTTGTTTTCCCCAGCTGAGCATCCTCACTGCACTCCAGCCCCTCTCCTTTCTCTGGCCGGGAGGCGAGTCATGCTTTACTCTGGTCTGAACATTAGCTCATACCGGTGATCCCTCTTTTTCAGCCTGTGTGCAGAAATGCCGCATGCATTTGTCCTCCGGTGAAGCTGGCCGAGAGGCCATAGAGCCTGGGATGACAGACATGATTGCCTTGTGACTCAGTCACGCTTAATGATAAGCGATGTGGCAGTGGTATACCTGGGGCTGCTTACTGTCAGCCACTTGACCAGTCGCAATGTCAAATGCGCCATCATTGGCAGGCACAGACTCGATTGTTCTAACTGCAGCCTGTCATTCAGCTTTGCTCTTTGCTATGGCTTTCACCCCTCATTCCTCCCTCTGTGCGAATATCTGCAGAGTCCTCTGGGTCAGGCCATTAGCAGACACTAATGAGTGTTTGCCACTGCCCCCTCTGCCACTGGATTCGACTATGTGTCCGCTGGGAGGTGGCCAAGCACTGCTGCTTTCACTGAGATTGACGGGGAAGATAGCGGGCAGATTCAAGGGGGACTGGCTAGAGTGAAATCTAATCTCTGCATCTTCCGTAATCAGGCTGTAAAGCTTGTTTCATCCACCAGGCAAACGTCTAGAGTGAGACCAGCTTATCTCCTGCCTGTTTTGTTCATTTGCTCTTAATGCTGCCTGGGGGTCAGACAGCTGCAGAGGCATCTTCTTTGCTTAATAAGTCATAAGCTGCGCACTGGGTTCAGGTCACTGGTTGCAAGAGCTCCAACTGCAAGGCCTGGTTACTGCATTTCTCCTCAAAACAAGGGAGATAGCAGCGTCTTCCTCACGAAAGCCCTTTTTAATACTCCAACATGGCAAAAATCTGAAGGTGGCAATCATGGTCCAGTCAACGCATCTGGCTTCTTTACTCTCAAGATCCTTTTGCTGAACCACTGTTAGACCTTAACATGTCTAGATTCCCCAGATCAAGCAACAATACACGTGTTCTCCACAGTTTCTTTAACAGTACACAAACTGCCACCCCCCAAGGCATGGTTACTGCACTTCTGCCAGCAGGGTCTGTGAAAGACCAATCTAACTTTGCAAGACTAGTGCTGGTTACAGGGGAGACAAAGCTCCAAGCTGTCATGGGGGATTGTTGAAGACCGATAAGCCAGAGGTTACTGGGATACTGACATTTGCTGAATGCAGCTTACCTGCCTTTATAATTGTCTTCCTTTGATGATATCCTGGCAGACGCAGCACCCAGGCCAGCATGAGAACCCTAGTCAATAGTTTAGCAACAGAGCACTGAGCCCATCCGTGCTGCTTCACTGTGCCTGCCCTTTTAGCACAGCCTACCTCACAGCTGCTACTGGATTCAGACGCTTCCATTCACACCTTTTCATGAAGCAATGTTTCAGAAGCTTCTAAAAGGAACAGTCATCTCAGTAGACCTTAAGGTCAACCTTTTGCTCATAAGTTGATATTAATCACAGGTGGAATAGATGGTGCTTTATGGAAGGGTAAAGAAGATCAAATACCAGGATAGATTTTCTGTCTGGAAGAGTATATCTAATATGGCACAAGAGGCTGTTAGGATTTTCGTGCAACGTCTGCTCACGTTTGGATCTCTTTCGGACTGTCTGCATTTACCTATCAACAGCAAAATCAAAGTGTGTAGTTGTAAGCTTTGTCAGAGGCAATGTAGGGGCACCACTTCTGTTTTTCAAGGCCAGAACAATCAGATAGCATGAGCCACCAAAACTTAGCATAGCATATTTTAGTGTATGTTGTCTTTGTATACTGCAATCTAATCACATGGGGGCTGGACTGAGGCAGGTTTTCATTAGGCATAATGGCCAGAGACCTGGATCTTTATACTTGGGTCCGCTGTGACAGTTATCAACAACACACATTTGATCACTCTGTCTTGAACAGTGGTTCCCAACCCTGGTCTTGTAGGAGCCCTTGCTCTGTACGTTTTAGAGTTTAGAGCCCCAGCTGTGAACTTACAAAGCTGATGAGCTGTATTGGTGTAGTCTTAATAAGCACCATAACCCTGTATTAGTAGGATTACTATCTGACACCATCTATGCAGTTTTCATTATCAAGAAATGAAAGAGTAGCACTTTTCTTTACCCAGAGTCTGGGAGTTTGGCTTCACTCTATCTCCAGATGAGACCTTCTAGCCATTCGGCCAGCTCCCACAGGACACACACACGCGGAGAAGCATTTTTGCAATTAGTTTCTTTGCCATTGGATTTCCTCTGTTATTTACTTCAGCTGTTTTCCGAGAATGCATTTCATTCTTTGGGTGCTTAGTTTCAGCAAAATTCATTTCTGAAAACAGGAATCTCTCAGAATCTCACACCAGCGGCGCAGCTCAATCAACTCAAGGACTCTTCTATTTGCATGTGCAAGCGTGAGTTGCTTTTGGTAATGTTTTCATTCGTCTCCGGCAAAACAGTTGCCATAGGCTAATGGTGCAGGGAAGTCCCATTTGCTCCGAGACACTGCGCTTCCATCACAACTGCCTTCGTGCTCACGTTAAATGGAATCCAGCTGATGGATCCACTTTCATCCTGCATGTTCTCAGCATGTGAGATTCTCTCAGTGAACAAGAGGTAATAAAGCATGACCACCCGCTCTGCTCGCTGCCCAGGAGAGCCACTGCTTCTCTAACACAGCATGTCCTTACAGCCTCCGTCACGCTGAGCCTGCACACAGGGCACATTTTCAGGTAGTCTCTGGAGTCACACAAAACGCTGCGCTTTGGGTGGAATTGCGTCTTTTCCGTCTCCTCTGCACTCCTTTGACTTTGACACTGGGAGGTTGGAGAAAAACTCTAACGTCATCATGCTTTCTGTGCTGGATAGATTGGTAACACCCATGTGAGACTGATCAGTGTTTGTGAGACATCCAGCACTAGGGTCCTGCGGTCTGAGAGTCACAGAACTGCCCAGAACTTCCAGAACGCTCTTCTAGCCATCTACATCATTGCACAGTCTGAGAGGGACACTAAAACAGAGCCCTCCTATAATTCTGGCCGTCAGCATCACATGTGCAGTCTGCACGCTAGGCAGACTGTTGCTTTGTTTCCAAAGGGTAATAAAACGGCTCAAAACAATGTGGATTTTTCAGCCATTGTTTAGATCCTTTGAAGCTAGTTGATGTTTTTACATGTTTATTTGTTTATTTTTCTAAAAGCATCTGAGCTAAAGTGTTTCTTTCCGAGGGCCTTTATAAATAAAAGGAACAATAAATAAAATATCTAAATAAGATTTCCTTATTTAGCCCCGTCACTGAGTCCACAAAAACTCTTATCAAATATGTTCTGCAGTCATTGCCATCATTGGTGAGAAGATAGTATTAATTAGGGGGTTCAGATAAGTGCACTATTTTATCCTGCTAGTACTGAACGTGATATAGGATCGGGCTGCTTCCGCTCTCCTCTCTGCTCTGACAAGTGCAAAAAAAAAAAAAAGGAAAAAAAAACATTAAAGAAACTCAAACTCAAGCTTTTCACAGGGGGTGTCAGCCAATCCCAGAGCGACAGTAGCATGCATGGTTTTTTTTATGTCCCTCCTGCGCAAAACAAGTTGCTCCCCGTAGTAAACGTTAAGCCGAGCTTGTCTCGCAACACTGTTACGTGGCGGTTGGCCTGTCTGATGGTGTCGTTTGACTGACACGGCAACAGGAGTCGGATTTCTCTTGTCTGCATTGAGGGATGGAGTCTCTAGCTTCCTGTCTCGCATGCAGTTTCTGGTAGAGGGAGGCCTCTTGAATTTCTCCCACAGATTCAAGTCAAACCCACAGGAGGCTTCGTGTGGTACCTCGAGGAAGTTAGAACTGGTGTGTCTTCTCTTTCTCCCTTTCTCTAACGTTTCTTCTATTATTTTCTAGCTGATGATGTCACCACTCATGGGACTGCCGAGATGAACCAAGGGCTGGTTTGATTCCTTCTTTTTTTTGTGATCCATTTCAATTCAGACAGAACCACATCCAAGCTTTTCATGTGGCCGTATGTGTGCAGATCATGGCAAGTTGCAGTTGGTGAACATAGTTCAGTGACAGACCTAAAGACGTAATGGAGAGCTTCTTTAATCCAAATGTTTGAGTCTGAGGGATTAACCGCACCCATTTGTACGGTGAACTAATAGCTGTCATAACAAAGGTTTGCTACATTTCTCATATTTCGATACATAAGATTGAAATGCAGCCTGGATAGGGGCCACCATTGGATTCTGAAATGTGTCATGAGGCACTTATGTAACGCAATCATAAGTAGCATTCTGGGCATTGCAGGAAGAGGTGTTAGAGCGACAGCCAAGCCTGGGCAAGGTGTATTGTATAACGAGCGTGTTTTCGTCTAGTCAACTGTCATGGCTGGTCAGCAGTTTGATTAGTTTGCAGAACTGGTTTGCTGGAATAAACATATACGGGGGGAAATAAGTATTTGATACACTGCAGATTTTGCAAGTTTTCCCACCTACAAAAAATGGAGAGGTCAGGAATTTTTATCGTAGGTACACTTCAACTGTGAGAGACAGAATCTAAGAAAAAAATCCAGAAAATCACATTGTATGATTTTTAAATAATTAATTTGTGTTTTATTGCATGAAATAAGTATTTGATACAATAGAAAAACAGAACTTAATATTTGGTACAGAAACCTTTGTTTGCAATTACAGAGGTCAGATGTTTCCTGTAGTTCTTGACCAAGTTTGCACACACTGCAGCAGGGATTTTGCCCCACTCCTCCATACAGATCTTCTCCAGATCTTTCAGGTTTCGGGGTTGTCACTGGGCAGCATTGAGTTTCAGCTCCCTCCAGAGATTTTCTATTGGGTTCAGGTCTGGAGACTGGCTAGGCCACTCCAGGACCTTGAAATGCTTCTCACGGAGCCGCTCCTTAGTTGCCCTGGCTCTGTGTTTCGGGTCATTGTCGTGCTGAAAGACCCAGCCACGACCGATCTTCAGTGTTCTTGCTGAGGGAAGGCGGTGTTGGCCCAAATCTCGCGATACATGACCCCATCCATCCTCCCTTCAATACGGTGTAGTCGCCCTATCCCCTTTGCAAAAAAGCAACCCCAAAGTATGATGTTTCCACCCCTGACCATATGACCTTCTGCCATGCCTCCTCTGGATCATCCGGATGGTCATTGGCGAACTTCAAACGGGCCTGGACATGTGCTGGCGTGAGCAGGGGGACCTTGCGTGCCCTGCAGGATTTTAAACCATGACGGCGTAGTGTGTTACTAATGGTCCTCTTTGAGACTGTGGTCCCAGCTCTCTTCAGGTCATTGACCAGGTCCTCCCATGTAGTTCTGGGTTGATTCCTGACCTTTCTCAGAATCATCCTTACCCCATGGCGAGATCTTGCATGGAGCCCCAGACCGAGGAAGATTGACAGTCATCTTGTGTTTCTTCCATTTTCTCATAATTGCCCCAACAGTTGTTGCCTTCTCACCAAGCTGCTTGCCTATTGTCCTGTAGCCCATCCCAGCCTTGTGCAGGTCTACAGTTTTGTCCCTCGAGTCCTTAGACAGCTCTTTGGTCTTGGCCATGGTGGAGAGGTTGGAGTGTGATTGACTGAGTGTGTGGACAGGTGTCTTTTATACATGTAACAAGTTCAAACAGTTGGCATTAATACAGGTAGTGAGTGCAGAATAGGAGGCTTCTTAGTGAAAAACTAACAGGTCTGTGAGAGCCAGAGTTCTTGCTGGTTGGTCAAATACTTATTTCATGCAATAAAATGCAAATTAATTATTTAAAAATCATACAATGTGATTTTCTGGATTTTTTTACATTCTGTCTCTCACAGTTGAAGTGTACCTACAATAAAAATTACAGACCTCTCTGTTCTTTGTAGGTGGGAAAACTTCGGCAAAATCGGCAGTGTATCAAGTACTTATTTACCCCACTGTACATAATACATAAAGCCTCTTCATTCCAACAGAAAAGAAGTCTACTGTGTTAACATGGGTTTACATTTATGACATTCAGCTGACGCTCTTATCGAGAGTGACTTCCTAGGTTATTCATATGATATCAGGTAGGCCAATGATTTGTTAGCAGTCTTGCCCAAAGGCTCTTGTTGGTGTAGCACAGCATAGTAACCCAGACCAGGAATCGAACCCCCATCTCCCACATGGGGTGTTAGCTCATAACATAGTGGTGTTATCTGCTGAGCCACACCAACCACCATTGTGTAGCTGTTGTGGCTGTTAGAATAACCGTACATCCTCTCTGATTTGTGCTCTGTCATCCCCCGTGGGGCCTGATATTGCTCGGAAAGACCATGCAGTTGTAATGCAAGAGCTGAACAGAACCCGTACCCAAATTTCCTTCCCATTTTTCATATGTACTTTCGTTGTTTCTGGTTTTGAGCACAACACGATTCTCTTCTTTCCTCAAGACCTGTTAAACAATCATACCTTTGAAATTGAGAGTCTTCTTCTGGTGTGGGATTTTGCCCTCGACGCAGCCTCTCAAGGTAGGCGCCAGCAGCGTCATTCAATTACGTGATGCCAATAATGAACAAGCCCTGCTCACTGATTGACATGCCTTCAGTGGGACTTGCTGTAGTAGCACAGATGAATCTAGCGATGTCTTCCACATATTGCTGTGCTAATCCTTCATGCACTGAATAAGGAAATGAAACCTTCTTGGCTGACACTAATGTAGTCTGTGCCCTCTAGGTCTGTGCGAATGTGGTTGCCAACAGAATCGGTTACAAACGTCCTTAATTCATTGATGCTTCTATGGGTTTATTTCACTTTTTAGAGGAATTAATTGAAGCATGTTAATCTAAGCCTCAATAGCCTTCTTTAGGATCTCTTCAAAGCTAATATCTGCTGTAGCGGCGCAGGAAGAGCATTTATTTATTTGTGCTGTGCAGTGTTTTGTTTTGTTTTGGTTTTTTTTTTTCCTTTTTCTTGCCACTTCTTTTGAAGTTGCGACAAGAGAGAACTAACAGCAGCAGCAGGCTATACTTCACAGCCCTACGTTCATGCCTTTTCACACCGTGTGAATGCAGTTCATTAGGGAATTCCGATTTTTTTTCCATTTAGGCACTTTGTTTCAAAGAGCTCAGCCCTCTCCTCAGCAATAATTAAAGTCTGTTAATTAAGTTGTTCTGATTAATTAAACTTAATAGGGGGGAAGACTGCAGAAAGATGAGGCCCTCCAGCAGGCAAGCAAACAGCAATCCAGTCTATCAGTAAACTCTTAGCTCATCACACACCCCACTCATTTGTTCATTAATGGAGCGTTAACGCTGTCGCCTGACTCCTAAACTCTTAAATGATGGTCCCTCACTGTTTCTCTTTGGCACCCCCTTTTCACCGCGTTCTTCATGCGTGGCGTGGCTAATCCTCTATTAATAAACACAAGCAATGCTTCCCTAATAATTACGGCTACCTCAGAAAGGTGTTTTGTTGTGACAGAACTGTTCAGCAAAACGCTCCTGCTGCCAAAAGCAATATCTGTCTAAGGAGTGGGTTGGGATAGTGTCTTGTTTTCTGTTCTTCAGCCAGTTAGTCTCCAGCATACAGTACGTGTGCTTCTACCACGTTCTGCCTGTTATTGAGCATGGTAGCAGGGTGCAGGGTATGTCGGTGTCGGAAAGGATTTAAAAGCCTTGCACTCCATCAATCAGCAGGTTCCTGTCTGCTCAAAGTCGCCTCTTTATCTCTCCAAAGCTGTAGCATTAATATACGAGGGACAAGGGCCCTCTGCACAAGCTTGTCTCAGACAGCCGCTGTAATACAGACCCGTGCCCAGAGTGAGCCTTAGGGAGCGATGGGGTTCCCTGTCGAGGCCAAATGATAGCAGCCTTCCTCCCCCTCGCACGACTTCAACTCAGAGGGAAGGCCTAGTGTAGGACGCAGCGGGACGCTTGTGCTGTTCAAAGAGCCCAGGAGGGCCTGAGTGAGGACAGCTTCAGAATAGTGACTGAGTAAGAGGAAGGTTACACATCTCCTTCTCCTGCTGATTGCATTGTGTTGAAGCCTCCTGAGCGGTGCCCTGAGCAGAACTCTATTTGGATGGTTTTACTAAGGGTGCACCAATATGGAGTTTCTGTCTGATAGGGATAACGAATAATAATCAATAACATGGGCACTTCTGAGGCCACTAACAGACAAATGAGCTTTTTTTTACACACGTCTCCTGCTGACATCCTGATTATATTTGGCCTCTGTGAAGTATGTCGAGGTTTTGAAGTCCTCTGAACAGCAGCTAGTGTTGCATTTGCCTGTTTTGGTTTGATGCACTAATGTGGAATTTGTGGGTCAATAACACTGACCATTAATTAGTTCCATGTTATGATCTATACTTACAAATTTAGCCGATAATAACTAGGGACAGGGACCGATAATAACTACAGTGCTGTTATGAGAATAGTGGCCTGATGCAGCTTAATTTTTTTTCATATTCAGATATGCTAATGCTGATGTAAACATTCATAAAAAATAGTGTGACATTTATTTTTGTGTGATTTATGCAGTAAAATGAATAAAATGCAGATATTTAATTTAGTAGTACAGCATTGTTATGTGAACTGTGGGCTGATGCAGATAGCTGATCGTTTTTTTCATATTCGTGTTTGGCAATGCTGATATGAAAACATTCATAAAAATTTGTCTAACATTTATTTCTGTAGGATTACAATTACAGTAAAATCAGTGCAGTGCAGATATTTTAGGGCTGTCGTTCCACTGTGTTGGACTACAGTACATACACTATCAAAAATGGTTTGAAATATCACAACTTCGGTCCGTTTTTTTTTTTTTTTCTTTTAAAGCTAAACATCTGTCGATACTGATACCAGTGTGCATTCTAAGTAATAGCTGCTCATTTACATTTTTTGCATTCAAAACAAATTCAAGTGCTGTCAGCAACATGAAACTTGGAATATGGCTTGTTGATTAATTCTACATAACCGTGATATAGCATCAGACATGCTATTTCTTATGAATGTTTCGGGCAGCACATGGGAAATTCATTTTATTTATTTATTTTTTGGCTGCCCTCATGACAGGTTAAATGACATTTTACTACTTGAAGTTCTATAGCCAGTAATAGACCTGCATAAAAGAAAGCTTAAAGGAAGCACATAGAGGTGGTCAGTATGATACACTATGTCATATATCAATATATATAATGTTCTGGAGGACCATCATCAGTTGGTACCAAGAATAAACCACCAGAAGTAATATGCACTAAATCCAGTTAAATGAGAATGTTCAGTTAAATGTTCAGTTAATGTCCACAATATGTTTAGAAAAGCATATATATATATATATATATATATATATATATATATATATATATATATGATATAGTATTGTGACAATGTATTGTAATAATGATATGGATAGTATATAATCAAAGCAAGTCATAATCAAATACTTTGCGTGATGAGTAAACAGATAAATTACTGTATCTGTCTATGGAGGACACTTGTGCTTGTATATGTACAGCCTTTCTTTAGGCATTGTTGCACTGTGGAATACTGCTGTCCTCTGTCCCGCTAACATTTTCACTCTGCACTACCCGAGCATACATGCGTCAGTGAAGTTGTAGTTGTAGTTATTGGTTTTAATGTCAATACTGGACTGATGATGCTATTTCCTGCTTCTCAGTGAGCTATATATATCACATACCTGCATCCTGGATGCTGGATGTGCTGGAAAGCTGCCCAGCACATACCACGGCTCCCCCAGCTATAAGATGGATAGCTCGCTGTGTTTTGTGCAGAAATGAAATAATAATAATAATAGAAGTGTTTCAATTAACTAATTTTTAAGAGCCTGATAATGATGAAACAACGTGCGTCTCTTTGAGGCTCTCATGAAAACACTTCTCATCAGCGGAAAAGTTGTTTCCATTTTAATCATGACATGAATTCGAGATCAAACACGGAGGCAGTTAACTAAATGCCATGGCATTAATTCAATAACACGGGCCCGTATCTGCAGTCCCTGCAGCTTATCTACTGTACACGGTGTTTTTGAAAGAAGGGGACGAGTTCTACTCTGCTTGAGTGTAATTACATAATTCATGCATAAAAGGAACGCTCTGGAGATATTATAGATCATCGAATAATCATGGCACCTTATGAGGCTCTTCAGCTACACTGACTCTTTCGTCGGCACTGATGTTGATTGGGTCCACCGAGCAGAGGGAGTAATCATGATCTGACCCTTCAAGAGGCCCGCTGCACTGCCAAACCACTTCCAGATCTTAGGTTGCCTGTGTGATAAATGCTACTGCCTGTGCTGTACCAGGAATAATCCAGCCAAACTGACTTTTTAACTAGTTATTCTCTGAGACTCTGTCAAGGGGAGTCCATGATGAAGCTTAAGCTTAAGGAGCTTGAGACTGAGATGTCTGCCTTCAAGTGACTGATGAAATTCTGAGCAGCTCATGCTGATGGCTGAACAGCGTTGATCGTTCAGCAAAGTGTAGCTAATTTCAAACTCTCTGTCATTCTCTCATGTGCCAGACTGCTGTTCCAGAATCTTTTCTCATCTAACTGTCTCTCAGCTTCCCAGTGCTTGAGAGCTAAACGTCACCTGTGATGACTGTGTATTCCATTGGGTAAATGAAGCTGGCGGATTTCTCTCCTGCTACGCTTCAGTAACACCTAAAGCATTTAACCAGTGCAATAGTCAGGCTCTTATGTGTGTGTTGACCTAATTTTATGTATTTATTCATTTTTTGTTCATATCTTGCATTGTAGTCTTTCCCCACTGCATCACATTTACAGCTCTCACTTCTAATTCTCTAGCATACCAATTTTTGTAGATTTCAACAAATGTGTATTTACTACCATAGCATAACTTGCAACCTACATAATAGCAGCTGAAGGATCAGGTTGGGGTGGAGGAGTGTCAGGGTGGCATGCACACAAACTTTTGAAACTTCTGAATGTGACCACGCATCCCTTCCATTGTCACTCGTAATGGCCACATTCATAACACAGGAATTTTTTGCGAGTGGCAGCGGCGCATGTCTACTGCTGTTCTTGGAGTGAGAAATGAATTGCGATTGCATGCCAACTGTAGAAGTCATACTGCCATATCAGTTTAGCCATGAACATTTCCGTGGTCTTCAGAAAATATGCTGTTCTTGAATCAAATTGCATTGAGAAACGAGTCATGAGCTCATGAACTGATTAACTGATTTTAATATGATTTTTTTGAGCAGCTCAGGTCTGAAGGTCCCGCATGGTGTAATTGCGGACACTGATACTTAATACGTTAATACGTTCGAGTTCACAGATAAAAAATGACCTTTTATTGTGCTTTTCAGTCAGCCTTTTACGAGAGCGCAGTCATTCTTTTTGTGCAAATTCAACAGAAAACTTTTCTCTATTACTTGAAAGCAAGTCCCTTTCTCTTGATGCTAATTACAAATATGCTTATCATGCTGTCTTCAATTTTGGCTCAGAATGATGGCCCCCAATTTCCCAGGTCTAGCTAATACATTTCTCAGCATCCTATTGTTCAGAAATTGACATGGGGTTAATGCAATGTAGAAATCCCTGAAACGTTTCTCTCTTCCAAGAATGAATGGGTTAGTAGAGTTGGTAATGATGTGTCAGTTGTTGATGACTGCTTTCTATTAACTCATGGGGGCTTAAGACTGGGTAGGTGCTGCAGCAGCACTGCTGTCAGACCCTGTTTGTCCTGCTGTCTCCTGCCGAAACGGCCCTGATGAGCTCCTCTATGCACTCCAAGCCCTGCCTCTCGCTTCCCATTTGAGAGAGAATAGGAGGCATGGGAAATGGGCCACTGCCACTGAACTGGAACCCAAAACTAATTATTGGCTTAATCTGAACCAAGTAGCGATGGGGCGGGGAGGGTTGTGGGGGGATGAGAAAAGTGAGAGAGAAGAATTTGTGTAAACACAACAGCTCATGGTGTTGATAAAAAGCGCTTGTTGCTGTCATGTCTGAGTGTGTCCTGCTGCAGAGTGGCCAGGGGTATGTGATCCATGACTGGAGTTAATTTGAATCCACCTCTGCAAGTGGTGTTAGCCACAGAGATAACAAGCAAACTGCATACGCCATGAGCTCAACTCTTTCTCCTCCAGATCACAGAAAGCATAGAGACTGACTGTTTAACAGCCATTTTATTGACTGTCACGTTCACCGCGACGCACTGCACTCGTCTGCGCAGAAGAGCCTCGTGTTAATTAGTTGAGCAAAAATGTTAGCGCAACGTAGCACCAGAGCCTTTGTCTCCTGGACATCAATCATTCAGTCTCATGGGCTATTTATGGCGTCCGCTATGGCTTAAAGAGGACTTTAAATTAAGATTGCAAAGAAATGTGCAGTGATATCGAGTGCCAGCAGTCATATTTCATCTTCTAATTTCTGAGCGCTAAGATAATACTGTTTGCCCTTGAGTCTGACTGTTCCTTCTGCATATCTTTGTCCCGTCATTAAAAGGATCTCTCACTTCTCAGTGGGAAAATAATAGGCGTGTTTCCCTGATGAGCCATGCGTCTGCTTCCGCCGTCCTTTTTTGCTTCCCTCGCCACTCGGAGCTATCAGCCCTGTGACGGAAACCCTCTAATCAAATGAAGACTTGTCTCAGGTTCGGTGTCCATATCATCACATTTGCTGGGCAAAAATCGAAAGTCTCGATAGTGTAATTACTCATGTAATCACACTTCTTCTGAGCTGCATCGAGCCATGGGGAATCCATAGCTCCTTCAGCAAGGATTGAATTCACGGGAGCCGCCGGGTTGCTGACGGGAAAGTGTCGGTTCCGTCAGAAAATAGCGCTTATCAGTGTACAGTCATCATATTTCAGCATCAGAGGCCGTCTCGGCACGTTGGACGCCGAGGGAGAACACCTGATATCTGTATTGCTGTCAGTCACTGCTGCCGATAGCGCTCTTGAAAGCGCTTTTTCGTAGAGTGGCAGCTTCTGCCATCTGAATGCCCTGTGAAAACCGCCTCTACGTCTACACGCTCCGCTTACGTGCTAAAAGACGCAGCACAGAGTTGAAAAATATCACCCATTCTTGGCCGGCTGTTTCATGTTCCTTTTTAAAGTGATGCGACAAAAAGAGCCTGATTGAAGTCAGGTTGCTCGCCATTAATGAGGGGTTCGGTAGCTCCTTATCCACTGAGGCCCCAGTCTAACACTTTCGTAGTCAGGCTTTTAAAACCTGACATGTCTCCAGGGACAGTGGAGGGAGCTCAGCTTTTCTCACCTAGAAGTGAAAAGGAATTCACAAAGTGGTGATTGCTAATGCACTGGAATGGTTTGCCAGATGTACAGTATGGCTGTCTGCTCGCTGAGCTGTAATTTCACTTCAACATTACAAGTCTATTATGTGCCCAGTTATGCAGCGCAGATGACACCCAGCTTTCATAGTCCTTCCCATCTGATCGGGTGTCAGATGTATTCCTTCAGCAGACTTTTCCAAAGGTCTTCATTAATTTGAAGGTTAATGTGCTTTTAATTTAAACAATAACAATCTTAAACGGTATGTAAGTGTGTAAATGAGTAAGGTTTTTGTTTAAGTTACCGTGTGATCATTTGCTCATCTACAAGGCAAGCAACCAAAAGACGACACAACTTGTTTACTGTAGTACATAAGATTATCTCAGATAATTATTAGTATAAATATTTCTGAAGAAAGCTGTTGTGGAGTTTTTCCCAATAGTTAATGTAACAGATAGGTCTCTGAGCGTGGTGCTTATGATGGAGGAGAATGAATAGCCTGATATGTGTTATGAGTGTAACTGAAGGTGTTTGTAATGATCCAGAATCCATTGAGATGACGCTGGAGAACATTCTCCCTGCAACCCTGGCTGCCCTTTGTGATCAGGGAGGTGCCCGGCCTGCACTATCGTAAGACCAAGTAATTGGCCCTTTAGCTGCTTAGACCTTGTAGGTCAAAAAATAAATTTCCCTCAGCTTTCCGTGGACTGCACAGGGACCTTTAGGCAGTGAGCCACTGACAGCTTTATTGAGAAAGTTTGTGTGTGTGTGTGTGTGTGTGTGTGTGTGTGTGTGTGTGTGTTTGTGAGAGAGAGAGAGAGAAGGAAAGACCACTGCAGTTGAGATGAACTGGCTGGAGGTAAACAATGTGGCCCATTGTTCTCTGTTTGTTGAAGGACCACCTCCCGGATGGTGGAAAATATGATTGAAAGACCCAAAGGATTTTCTCAATTCGCGCCAGAGGTCAGAAGAAAAGTCAGAAACCATCCTTCATTTGATTTCTAGTCAAAACGGCCATTAAGTACATGTTGCTCATATTTCATGGTCAGATAAAGAAACATAACACATATACTTAATAGAATCTGGTAGAAAAGCCTTAACAAGAAATTATGATGTCAGATTGTTCAGTATTTGATCTTTCCACTCTTTTCCTTTATTACAGCTTGCACTCTTCAAGATGCCTCGGTTTTACACAGGGATATTTCTCCCCACCTCCAAAGTTCAGACTTAGAAGTTGCTTGCATATTCTCCCTCTCAAGATCCCTGTGATCACACATTCAGTGATATTGAGCTCTGGACTCCGGGGGGCCGGGAGGTGGGGGGCGGTCAGTCCATTGTTCTGAGACGACCAGCAGCTTCTTTGTTTGATTGGCAAATGTTCTTAATTTTATTTCTATTTATTGGTAACAGATTCCTGACAGCCACATGTACAGCTAAATATCCTTTCAGATCCGTAGCATTGAGTTGTCATCTTGCAGAGGAATGGTGAACAGAAACACCAGTTTTAGTTCATAATTTGCATTCATTCCATACGTTTAACATAAACTATAACACTTTACTCTTGCAGAGTACACACATTATGTGTTCCCAATATGTTAAATTCACCAAATAAACAGTAATTTATTGATCAAACTGCAGAAATGTGTCCCTGTATAGCAAAAAACAGCAAAAACGTCAATTGACAGGGACTTCCAAATTTACAGCTGTACCTATTTTTACTTGGGACGAAAAAAAACCCTAGTACTTTGTTGTTTTTACAGGAAATGAAATGAAGGTTGGCATGTAACGTTTGCACAGGACTGAACATAAATTCTATAATGACTGTATGATATAAATAGTCTCTATGATATAAATATTGAAAGTTGAAACAGCTGTTTTAAAGTACCTAATCTTACACAACACTGAGCTTTCCTCTTCACAGTTAGACATTTATAGCATAACCTCTGGCAGTGCATTTGTTTCAGAGGTGCCAGAAGAACAGAACTGAGATGGCTGTGACAGGAATCTGTCCAGGGAATCATCAGCTGATGATAAAAGCAGAGATCTGCAGAAAGAGAACGCTGTTACAGAAACCTTTACAGTCGTTCAAGTTTCCAGCCGATGGTCTGTTGTAACTTCTGTGTGCCAGAGACTGGACTGTACAGACACTAAAATGCCTGCTTACAATGCACAATCCTGCTCCTCCACTCCTACAGACTTCTATGTACACAATGTGGAATGTATACACCCAACCCCCCCCAACAAACATATAAAATCAAGTTCACACTGTGATGCATATACAGTACATCACAAACATGTTGTGCCGCGCTGCATGAAGCTCTGGCACACAAAACTGTCGCTAGCATGATGTCAATCATCTAAATGTCTTTTCCATCAGAGCGTTCTTGCGCCGGGGGGGGGGTTGCAGGTCACGCCGGCCACTGTAGAGTTTGTATTCCCTGATTTCTTCACATTCCATTTATTCTGGATCAGACAGAGTTCAAACAGGTCTTGTAGCCTTGAGCCCAGCACTCACTTTTCTTTGGTTTTGATTTAGCCTGCAAAACTTCCATCTCTCTGACTCATCAGGTTTAGCTGTTTCATCAATCTCGGCAGGAAGTACGACTGGTTCAGGGATTGCTCCCTAAAGCAAGTCGGTGTCAAGCGGCCAGGGTGGAGACAGATTTTCTTTTGCCGCTGAGAGTGCTGCGAACTGATGATGAGACCCTGTTTCTAAAGGAAAAGAAAACTTGCTCATTGTTTACATTGCAGAGAAGCCCTTAGTCATCACTCGCTTAAGTTTTTTTCTTTTCCCTTTGAGAGGGAAATGTCAGTCTCCTTTAGGTATTATTCAATTAGCTTGTTCGAAACTATCATTAATATTTCAACAGACTGTCTGAATTGGAGGCCGCATAGAGAGGCTGTAATGTATATTCTAATCCCATCCTCCTCCGAGAACTGGCCCTGTGCTTGACCGACTTCAGGTTTCTGCAGAATCAGATTTTTAGTTCTGAAGTAGCTTAGAAAGATTTATGTAGACATTGTAGCTGCTACTGTGCTTCTTGACTTTTGCAGTTGTTTAGAACTGTTAGGGATTGGGGGATCTTGGGGACTGACCGCTAGTTTCACCCGAGGAATCTGACTCGGATTCTCAACACTCGACAGTTTTGTATTTTTTATTTTTTATTTTTTATTTTATCTGTGTTACAGTTTTGTGAATCATGTGGTGTGAGAACAACCCTTTTTTTACCCTGTTCCTATGTATTCTAATCAACTTGACAGTGTTTAATTATTAAAGTGTGCAATGCAGAAGCTGTCAGAACGAATCACACATGAACACAGTCACCACATGTAACCCTGCAACCCCCAGCAAGTCCTCAGAGTTTACTGGCAAATCTGTCCAACACTAGCAGATGTAGATAACATCACCTGGTTTATTTATATATGGGTAATGCCACACATTCCTCTACTCACAGACAGCTTTGTTTCTTCTTCAAATCTGGTATCAGCATTGAAATACTGAATAATCACTTAAAATGAAAACACTGAAATAAAGATATTTTCCTTGTACATATAGTAGGAGAGAGTAGCGTGAGGAAACGTGTGTTCATTAGCATAGTAGTTTGTGTCTGAGCAGAGGTCTCCCAGGCTCTCATGTTATTCTTTATGATGTTGAAAACATGACTCAAACAGAGGAAATACTCAAGTGTTAGGGAAATATGTGTATCTGTAAAACCCTTAAGGAGTGGAGAGGATAGATAGTATTTGACAGGTTTGGCCTAATAGTCTTGAAACTCAAATATGCTAGTTAGGTCATACAGTCCTAAAATGCGTACAGTCCAACCAAGCTGAGACAGTCATAGTTATTGTGCCGACGGTAGCTGATCACGTACTGAAGACATTTAGAAATATCTCTCGTCAGTCATGAACCCGCCCTTGGAAATGTGTATTGTGAATGTTGAAATTGATTAAGGATAATAATAAAGATGAACATTATGCTGGGAAAGAAAAAAAAAACCTTGACATTTGTCGGTTGAGGGAACAGAAAGCAAACATACTGTACTGCAAATATTAAGAGATTCATCATTTTCAGATCTGTGACCATGGAGATGAGAACAAGAAATTAGACAAGAAATTAATCTTCTTCGTTTTAGTTCTGGCTGGTGTTTTTAATGTTCCAGGAAATCAAACCCCAGCGTGCAAGTTTGATCTTTAAGGCTTCCAGTTGTAGTTATGACTCATTTAGCCTCTTCTCCTCTCAGTTTCTTGTCTGATTATGTTTCATCTTTTTTAATGAACAGAAAGTTACAGCAGTGATTGCGCAGAAACTCCCAAAGAAGTACCCATGATAAATCATTTTCCTGAAGGGCAATCTTGTTTAGAGAGGCTTGTTTAATCTGCTGTACTTCCAAAAACCTCAAACACACACAAAGCAATAACGGCATGCTGACTTCAGTACGGCAATATTGCAGACTTGGGTTTTTGTTTTTTGCCTTTTACCTAGGAGGACAATGTTGCTGTCTCAGGCATGATGTCATGAAGCGTGTGCCAAAAAATAGCTATATAAAGTTTTTGGTAAATTTCACTGTAAATTTTTGGTAAATTTCAAGCTTCTAAATGTTTGTTTCTATTGCATTAAAATTATCTTTTGTGTTCTTTTATTGTATTTGGGGAAAAAATGATCAAAGTGTCTTGTTTGTGTGTATGGGTATGATGGAGCATGCTTTTTCAAAGTGAAACTTCTTTGAACATACAGTACCAGTCAACTTAATGGTTATCTTAAAGATGGATCACAGTATTATATTTTTGCCATGTCGCCACCTCTAATAAATATTTTGTTGCACAAATTTCCTTGATTTAAAAGCTCTAGTTCCCCTTTCAACTTTGTCACCAATTTTTTTGATGGGCTGACCAATAGAATTCATCCAAAATTGGCCAAGAATTGGTCCAAAATTGGTGTTATTTCAACCTCCATTGCAGGTTAGGAAAGCTGTTGTATCCTCCTGTAAAGTTCCATTTTGGAGGTATTTTAAGGTGCACTGCATAATTCCATGAGTGCTATTTTATAGTTTGATGTCTGCACTTTTATTCTAAAATAAAGAGTTAAACTAAAGAATAAGGGAACTGTCTATGAGTAGCCGTGTCTAAACTTTTGACTGGTAGAGTAGTACACTAACTTGCTTTAGGGAACAATTCCTAAAGCAGGTCGTGGCTGGATTCAAAACCATAGTACATTCTGCCACATGGGTAATCATCATGAAGCCTGACATCAGCTGTATGAGAGTGAATGCAGCTAATTGAAGACTCCAGAACATCATGTTTAGGTCAAGTCAAGTAGTTTTATTGTCAATACTGCAATATGTACAAGACACACAGAGGATTGAAATTGCGTTACTCTCCATCTCCAGGTGAAGCAAATAAACATTTAACGCTAAGTTTTCTGTGATCTAACAGACTTGATCCAACATAACCGTTTTGGCCGTTAAAGTTGAGGAAACTCCATTAAAACTACTAATACTGCTTCAGGGTTATGCCATTAAATGGGAGAACAGTGCTGCACAGTGTGATGGATGTCCATAGTAGTACCTGAACGCTAAGAGAGTTTTGTGGCAGATATTAAATGACTAAGAATTCTGATATTCCTATATTATAGGCAGATATGTTTTTAATGTATATTTTTATGGGGTTTTTTTGTATGAAAAACTAATTTTTTTTTAACAGAATTGAATTATTTATTTTTTTATTTTATATTTCACTTTTAGTTAAAATAGTACTTTAATGACAGATAAAGTCAGTTTTTATTGCCGTACGTAACAGCAGAAACTAACAGTCGTAGTGATATAATACCTCTATTTACAGTACCGAGTTAACACAGATAAAATATGATAAAGTGACACTGACGTGGTGGTGGTATGTAAGTGTGTGTGCTGGTGTGAGTGGATCAGGCACAGCAGTGCTGCTGGAGTGTTTAAACACCTCAGTGTCACTGCTGGACTGAGAATAGTCCACCAACCAAAACTATCCAGCCAGCAGCGTCCTGTGGGCAGCGTCCTGTGACCACTGATGAAGGACTAGAGGACTGACAGATTCAGCATTTTCAGTTGATTAACTGAAGTTATGAGCTATTATAAACACAGATATGTGCATGAAATGCCAGAGTGGAACATACGCTATGAAGCCTTGAGCTTTTCATGATGAAACCGTATGTTCTTTCTCTCTCGCAGTCTGTGATGACTGTGGGTGGTGTTTATTGATTATTGGGGAAGAGGCCCAGACCTCTTGTCTCTGAGGCTGGGGATTATTCTTTTGGATGAGCTCATGCAGTGCATGGATATTTCCCCTCCGTTATCAGATTATACTGCATTTGTCTTGTAATAACATCAGTCTGTGCTCCTTCCTGAGCCATAGAGGGATATGAATGAGGCCAGCTAGATTGTAATATTTGAATGGCTTGATTTTTAGTCTGGCTTAAAGTGAAGTGCATCTGAAAAGTATGAAAAGTACGAAACAGAGTTGGTGAAGGAGGCATCTCCCCCAGCTCGCATGATTTGCAGTGTTACTTTGTTTTACTTGAGGCTCTTCTAAAGGGATTTAAATAATGTTTGTTGTTTGTTGCTTCTTCACACTTGGCAGGAGTCAGTGATGCCAGGGGGCTGTTTATATTTTTGTATGCGTCTGCTGGCTCATTTTCACATGTGAAGCTAAAAAAAGGCTTTGATTTCCAACTGATAGAGACGCATGACTTTCCCATGTGAATTTATTCGGATATCAAACTTTTATTTAGCCTGCAGGTTGTAGTTTCAGATCTTGTTTGGTTGTTTGGTCCGGAAATATAGTGGTAATGAAATGGAGTGAAATTAATCTCTGTTTTGTTTTGCTGTTTCTACAGAGGGTCTGCGCAATATTGCCATGGACTCTAATTCTTTGGGAATGCCAATGTCAGATCCGAACGCCTGGGCTACTGCCATGAACAACCTGGGAATGGCGCCTTTGGGAATGACTGGCCAGCCTCTCATGCCAGGTAAGCCTGGTATAAACAGACGTGTCTCCCAACATGCGATAGCTTTTATAGTGGTGCGCTCTCTGTGTTTCTACTTGCACGTGCCTGCACCTATGGTGCTGTGGGACAGTCGGAAACCACCAGTGGTGGGAGTAAGTCACACATGTGCAAGTCACAAGTAAGTCTCAAGTCTTAACCTTAAAGTCTCAAGCAAGTCCCAAGTTAAGGTGGGAAAATTCAAGCAAGCCAAGTCAAATCCTGCTTTACGTCAAGCAAGTCTCAAGTCAAGTCGCAGTGTTATGATGCTCTAACTCCAGTTTCCACATTTAAGTCAGTTAAAAGACAGCAGTCATAAAGACACAACATGCTCTCTGAATCTTGTACGTTTTAAACAGAACCCACACTTTACAGACGCTCCCTTACTGTATTCCGTGCCTGCTGCAGTGATCCTGGCTAAAGTCATCAGACCAGTAACGTGCCCAGTGGAATAAAGATCAGGAACTCTGAAGAAATGGAACGACTGTAGTTTGTTCAACTCGAATGTCTGCCGAATGTCCGAGATCAGCCGAACTTTACCAAGCTAGAGAACACAGATTAACAGATTCCCCTCTCAGGTTAAACAGCAGCAGCAGCAGGTCTGTAGGGTTAGAGCAGAACCGCTGACTGTAGGTCAGTGTAGTCATGGAGCAGGAGGTGAATGTGGAGCCTGTAGAGTTTAGTTACTTTATTCTTGTCCTGCCCTTTTCAAAACTCAATGTTAACTAAAAGTTAATCTCTGACTAGCCAAACGACACAGTCGCGTACCTTTCTGTGTCAGGTCTGTAGTGACGGATGAAGTTGATGTGGTGGTCATGCCACTGATGCCGCAGATCCCCCATATCGCTGGTCTTATCCACAACACAATCCTCTAATCCAAACCTCGCTATTGCTGGCGTGACGACATGATACAAGGTACTTTGACATGATACTGGTCTCTCGCGCTCTGATAGGTTGCCAACTTTGCACGTATTACAACAGAAATCACCCAATCATGTTTCAAACAAAAAATCCTTAACATGCACATATTTAATAATAAATCAAGTCACTTCAAGTCATCTGCCTCTAAGTCAAGTCTCAAGTCACAAATACCAAATCAAAGTCAGTATTAGTCAAGCAAGTCTCAAGTCCTTAAATTTGCGACTCGAGTCCCGCAACTCTGGAAACCACCGTTCCTATTTAATGTCTAGGAAAATGGCTATTGCATGCAGTTCTTTGTTTACGTCAGGAAAAGTTAGAGAACTTATATTTAACAGAAAATTACTAAAATTCAAAAATGCCAAATATATTTTTATAGAACCTTTTCCACTATGTGGTGTTTCAAGCCTTTGCCTTTATTACAGCTTCCATTCTTTAGTGAGACGTGCTTTGAGTTTTCCAAAGAAATCTGCAGGCATATTTTCACAACTACAACTGTACAGTAGCATTCATAAGGCTACGTGACACCTACATAAGCCTCTTATTGGACCTTTATGGAATTTAGAATTTTAGAAGTAGTATTTAGACCCGTTTTGCCAATTGTGCTTGCACACAGAGGCAATTATGTACCGCATTTAACCCATCTGTGAAGTGAAACACCCACGTGCACACACTGGGGGACAGTGAGCATACTGGCCCGGAGCAGTGGGCAGCCCTATCCGCTACGCCCAGGGAGCAGTTGGGAGTTAGGTGCCTTGCTCAGTGGCGCTTCAGTCGTGTCCTGCCCGGAATTGAACCGGTGACCCTTCTGTCACAAGGCTGGTTTCCTAACCTCCAGCTCGTGACTGATGTGTGTAAGCATTGGTTATGATTTCAGTTTATGATTTGACAACTGATTTCAGTTGTCATAAAAGGCTAATGTTGATGTCATGTAGCCTTTTGAATGGTGCCCTTTGGTAATACTTATCGAAGTTTTCACAATTCAGTGATGTTCAGGTCTGGACTCCAGGGTGGTCAGTCCATTGGTCTGTGAACACAAGCGGCTTCTTTGCAAATCTTCTTCTTGTTTTTCTGTTCTCTTTTCTCAGTGTTGACTTCTTGACCGCTACACATCCTTAGCTGCACATTCTTTCAGACTCATAGTTGAGTTGTCTTCTCACATTGGCTTATTTAATGTCTTATTTCATGTGTGTTAATGTAAAAAGATCTGCTGAAAAAATGAATAAGTTCTGCTTAATGGGCATTTTACTGGAATCTAAATAAACAAAGCATGCTGTCTGACACAGTGCTGTGTAAGCTACAAACTATTCATGAACTAAGCCGTAAACTAGCCATAGCACATGGGTTCAGAGATTGATTCTGATTGTTTACGACATTCCCCAGAGCTGCTTTCCCCCAGTCCTTTCTTTTATTTGCAGTTTTGCTATTTGCAAACAAACACAAGGTTTGGCTGTGTAGCTTCTTGTAGACATGAACATTGTTTCAGTGACAGCTCTGTTATGTTGCTGCCAAGCAAACAATACACATTCAAAATAAATGAAAAGCACATTGCATCAGATATGGATCTTCAATAATCCAACCAAGATGCTTTTTTTTCCCTAAGTTTGTTTAGTAAATGTTCATCAGCTGGTTTTCAGTTGGTGTTTGCTGCCGACAGTATCTGAAAAACATAATAAGGGCTTTTTATTGCACTTTGCTTTAAATGTAGGGCCGCAGAGGAAGGATTCTGTTACAGGAAGTGTTTGAGTAGCATGTTGTGTCCATTATCCATGTGAGAACTTCAACCCCCTGCTCGCACTGCAGACAGTGTGGCCAATTAGTCTCAGGGGCTTTTTTTTGGCGAGCCGGTTTGGTGGTAGCACAATGCGAATGGATTGCTCATGTGTGCCTTACTCATAGGAGAGGCTGCTTCTGCCAGCTGGAGATGCAGATAGAACATCTCCGCTGGTGTGCCGGTGTGAGTCACAGCAGTGGAGCATGGGCTTAAACCTACACACCTGCCACACACGGAGCCAGCAGTCCTCCCCCTGAGCCCACCTTCATATATAATTCCCAGCAAAGTGCAGCGAGCCATTCTGAGACGCTATGCACCAAATGTCTTTCCGATTCTCTTGGGATTACACTGGAAGGCAAACAGCAAGAATAAAAGTGAAAGACTTACCAGCATTCCTTAGCAGCGCAGTAATTTGGGACTTGGACTTGAACTAAATGAAATACTATAAGACCTACTGATGGGCCAGGATGCATCTCGTTTTTGTTTCTTTTTCTATGCCATTAAAACTTTGGAGCAGCCATATCAGCTCACCATTACTTAAGTGTGCTTGCTATCCCAATGGCTTCCCTATGGAGTACTGCAGGCGTCTGTCTTTCTCCCTCCTTATTAGAACTGCTGCCGCATGCACTTTATAAATCGTCTTGTTTCATCTTGATTAAACTCACATCAGCAGAGTCACTGAAATATGTGCAGTGGCGTGCTCCAGTATGAGTGCATATTTCAAATAAAGTGGACTGTAGGGATATTCAAGCCACCCACACTACTTTCTCCCCCTCCTATTGAATTTCAGTGGCACTGTTTACTGAGCCTCAGACTCTCCCTTTTTGCAAGACCACTCCTCAAGAGCAAATTATATACTCTACCAGGCAGGTTATAGGTTGGTATTTGGAAGGGTTGGGTGTTGTATATAGGAGAGACTGGAGAACCTTGATCTGTGAGCCATGCAGCGGGGTGCTGAAACGCTGTTAATGTGCCCTGGCTCTCTGAAGCTTGTTCCACCACGGTTGTAGAGCTTTCCTTCCAGTCTCTTTCTCCATTGGGAATTCCGGGGACCCTCTGCTTCCAGATAACGCTTCTAATTAGTGAATTCAGCTACTCCGAAGTGCACCCTTTGCTGACAGAGGTGTTCACACACCTTTTATATAGGAGCCATTGCTGATAAAATGCTGGATGAGGGTCTGCAAGTTTGGCACATAAAGGATTTAGTTTACAAATACAGTGCACAATAATAACACGTTTTGTGCTGTCAAAAACTTGCAACCATGTTTTTATTCAAGGTCTTATATACTCTGCAGCAGTTAATTCCTTAATGCAGGACCTGTCCTGCGCCCTTGGTGTCAACAATATTCCAACAATAGGGAGCTGGAGAGCCTCTTCAAAAATAAATAATAATTTCATGAATTATTCAGCTTGTCAGTGTGGTACTATTAATAATTCTAACAGTATGTTGAAGAAAGTGTCCTGTGACATCAGTTATCATGATTGCAGTATTGTGTTGTCTTGTCACCTACTCCTGGTTTGTAGGTTGTTCCCTTCATGGGTTGTATACCCAAAGCATTCTGGTCCAGGTTCTCCTTTACAGACCCATCGCAGCCGTTTGAAGTTTCCCCGCACTGCCGTTCCATAGCCAGTTGTGAACTGAGTGGATTGGAGGTTTGTTAGGGAGGGGTGGGTGCTGTCTGGCAGCGCTCCTCTCCTCATTAATCACACAGGGAAAGCAGCTGTTGCCTCCCCTATTGCCCAGCCTGCACTGGACCCTACTTCCATTCCACACCGCTGCTTTGCTGTATCAGCAGGTTTTGCCGCTTCACTTGCAACTAGACTGATCACACATAGGGCTTATATTTTTTTTGCCACAGATTTGTCCTGGCCTATCAGCCAACCTAAAAGCTTTATCTTCATCCTAACTTGTTAGAGGTTGTTGTGCAACTGAAATCAATACCGCTAAAATAGTGTAGGTAGTGTAAGTCATCAAGCAAATCATCAACAAAACAGAGGCAGTGAGCTTTGTTAAAGCATGCATGCATGGTTGTGCAGCTGCGCATGTTAATAAAGAGTCCTGTATGTGCTTCACATGTATTTAAAAGTCTGTTGCCCCACAAGCTATTTGAGTGTTTATTGACTGGTCGTAGGGTTTGTAGGGTTAGATGCTTAACATATTTTTCCCCTCATCCATACGCTTCTGTATCATATGTTGCAACTTGATTGCTAAACTGTGCTGCAGATTATTTAGTATATTTTTAAATGGGAACAGACCCATTTTATTAATTTTAGAAGGTGAAAAAGTGAAATGGCTTTCACTGGCTTTTAGATACAAACAAAACAACCAAAAACCAGTGGTGACCCTGGTCATGTTTCAGACAGAGGACTGAGCTCATCTTGGTGTGTATAATGTACAGAGTCAGTCACCACCCTTTTTGCTTGGCCACTTCCAACCCATATACACCAGCAGGAATGGTCCCCCATCCATTAGCTCAGCCCCTTCCAACTCAGAAATGGTACATCCACTAATGCATCTCTTTCAAACTCACAAGTGAAAAGGCAGACTTACCAATTGGGAATACGGCACAAGCCACAGTAGTGGTTGGTGCAGACTATATATATATATTTAATATGGCAGAATCTGGTGATGTGTTTTCGTTTCAAGAGCTGATCTGGAGGCAGAGAGGGAAGGCAGATGCTACAGTAGGAGAAGGAAACACACTGGAGTCTATAAAGACAGTTAATGGATGCTAAACTAATTTAGCAAGCTATTTCAGTTAACTTTCCTGAACTGAGACAAATATGTTGTAATGTTATCAATGAGTAATCCTTACTGCAGCTAAAGCACTGTCAGCTGTTAGTGACCGCCTAACTCGGCTCAGGTTTTCAAGGTCCACAGAAAAAAAGAGTTACGGTTGGGATTTGATACCCATTCAAAAGTCCAACCTTTTCAGTCTGGATTTGATGCTGATTCAGATGTTAAATCCTTCTTGAAATATTTTACCTTAAACTGTTTTGAACAAAATTGTGAACAAAAGATATGTATTTTGATGTAGTTTAGGTTATTTACAGCTGTATCGACTCTTTAAGTCAACATAATGGCTGACTTGAAGTAAGGCATTTATTAATTCCTCAAGAAAGCATAAGTCCTTACTGAACTTGCAATGCTAAATGCTAGATGAGGAGGTGTTCCGTGCCCTTGCAGTGCTGTTATAGCCATGCAACCACCCGCTGAAACAGTGCAGTGGAGCTCTGGGAGGTCTAGAAGTCAAGCTTTAGAAAATAAGAAAAACAAGTAATACAAAAAATAAGTTTAGTATCTCCAGAATTGTACTACAATAAGTATTTAGAGGCTGGAAATCAAGAATATTTCACAGTGTCGCTGCTCGCCTTTAGTTTGCTGTATGCAAGATATTCAGTACACCAACCGACCACTGCATTAAGTGCTTGTGTCTACACTCTCTATCCATTTTATCAGCTCCATTTTACATATAGATGTGTTTTATAGGTCTAGGGATGGCGAGCACTGTGAATACTTAAGGTTCATTCTAATAGACTCACCTAAATTATTGGTCTACCATGTAGTTCATCTGTTGCCACACAGTTTGTGTTGGCCATCCTCTAGCCCTTAATCTTTTGCTGGATAGTTGTGGTTGTGGACTATTCTCAGTCCAGCAGTGACACTGAGGTGTTTAAACAGCAGCAGCACTGCTGTGTCTGATCCACTCACACCAGCACAACACACACTAACACACCACCACCATGTCAGTGTCACTGCAGTGCTGAGAATGATCCACCACCCACATAATACCTGCTCTGTGGTGGTCTTGTGGGGTCCTGATCATTGAAGAACAGGGTGAAAGCAGATTAACAAACTATGCATAGAATCAGACGGACTACAGTCCGTAATTGTAGAACTACAAAGTGCTCTTATATGGTAAGTCCACCAATTAAAACGAGTGTGGATAATTTACTTAGTGAAGCAGCTGGTCAGTGTATATGTTAATAAGGTGACAACAAAGAGTAATTTGCACTGTGGTGGAAGATGGTTCTAAATGTTATACAGTTTAAAGCTAAAGGTCGGAATCCTCCTTTAGATCGTCTGTTTTGAACCTAATAGGTTTACTTCAAACAACGGACCTTCCTTACTATCGAGGTAACCAGTCCTTTCTAACTTTCTGCACTGTGTTTCTGTTACAGACATGGAAGGTGAAAGGTCTTAGGAACATTTACAGATAGTTTTGCTGTTCATTCCAAGGATAACACCCTTTAGAGGTACACATGGCCTGTGCGTGATGCAGGCGCATAAACAGCATAGCTGCCGTCACTCAGGAGAGCACATACGGGAGTGCATACTCCCCCTTCTCCGATTCCTCCTTTCCACAGCACAGAGCTGCTTTCCATCAGGAGCTCTGCACTCTTTGCCCAAGTAAACAGCTACCTCAGTCTCTGCTGATCCTTTAAGTGGAAGTGTGTGTTAGTTTTTCTTATCCTTCTTTTTTTGGATATTTCCCCTCCAATTCTCTGAGGCAGGATTTGGTTGTGCTGCCGCGAAGGAGAAGCACAGCTCCAGGAGCTCAGAGGCTCAAGCCAAGTGGATCGGCCCTTGACTTTTCATCCAGCTGTATAAATAAGACTCGGTCCTATTAGTCCATCAAAATCATCTCTGTTTTGGCTCTTTGTAGAAGAGGTGAGAGGCCAAGAGTTGCAGACAGCCATGGCATGCGTCTCGTGTGTCAACTTTGAAGGTGAAGTGTCTGTGAATTAGAGATGTATGTTGTAGCCATGATTTTGATCTGTTCACAAGACGGACATGAGCCAAAACTGACATCATTTGTGCTCACTAGTTGCAAGCAGTGTTTCTTGAGCTACTGTAGCCACATTAGAGTAGCATTTTTTTATGCTTTATTTAAAAATGAGCAACGAGAACCTTTTAATTGTAGCCATATGGTTAAGAGAAGGGCTGAACTTCAGTTTCACATCCATTAAGATAATTCACTAAACGCCTGCTAATTATGCACTTCACTTTACACATATCACAGTAACCTTGCTGTCTGTCTGTTTAGCAATCCACTGATGCTTGGACTTATTTCAGCAGACAACGTTAGCCAATTTGCTGCTGTCTTTTGGGAACCAGTTGCCCTTTGCTGATGATTATAGGGGCTGTTTTTCCTGTGTATTTTAAGGTAGTATTTGTCAGACAGCCGCTTGCAGATATTTTGCACACAACACCATTGAGTAATGGTATGTACCATTCAAGGGTATTCATAGTCAATACTGATGAATATATCCAGATTCTCGTTGCAGGCGCTTGGCAGCACAAGCGAAACACCGTCGCTGGGTCTTCCATCCGGTCCTCTAATGAAAGTGGATGACTCTTTTCAACGTGATGATTTCATTAATTTGTTTTTGTTTAGATTTTGATTACAATCCAATTACACACAGGAATTGGGACAGGGATTTATTGGACCTATCAATCCGAGGTAAAGGAAGATGAAGAGGCAGTATTCCTCTATAGGTGGCTTGCAAATGCGCAGGCAGTATAAACATAGCCTACACACTGTCTTTCTCCTCCCAAGCTGGTACTGGCCATGAATTATGAAGATGAACACACGAGTCATATTATTCACAGAGCTTTGTTGTCAGCTCCTATTAAGCACCGTTTACAACGGACTGTTTAGAAGAATAATATCCCATTTCCTAACAAAGCTCAACACGGTTTTCTGCATTATGCATTATGATTGTGGTCTAACCACACTATAATGATGCGCTGTGGAAGTGTTAGGGTTGGGTTTTTTTTTTGTTCCCATATCCCCATCTGGCAGCATTATCAGCCTATTGTGCGCTCTAGCGTTCATCGCCTCTCCGCAATATTAGAGAAATGAGAAAATCCTAAATGATGAATTTGTCTTCTGTTCCCAGAGACCCCTTTGGCTCAGTGCTCCTGGCATCAGGGATGTACACTGGTTTCCAGGCCTGCGCACTTGCCTCCCCTGCCTCATGGCGAAGCCTCGGCTCAATTGGGATGCAAAACGACTGGTTTTTGAGCCGACAATTTCTCACTAAGCCTTTTGGCATGGTATGCGGAGTTGGGTTGGAGGGGTGGAGTCAGGCATGCCTCATTAGAGACTTCCCAACGTGCCTCTTGGGATCTAGCTGTGCCTTTCACTAGCTGTTGTTGCTGCTGCTGCTGCTGCTGCTGCTGCTACTGCTGCTGCTGCTGCTGGGGGCGGGGGGCATTTGCCCAGGAAATCAGAGAGAGTTGGGGAGCCGCCTCAGCATTCAGCAGTGTGCACTTAAATGCCAGGCTGATTTCTCTTGACTCCCCTTGTACTATGGATTGATGGCTGGCTTATATGGCTACTACCTTTCGTGAACCATCACATTTTATAAGACCATCCAGGTACTGTAGGAATGTAGGAATCCTACATCAAAACTTAATGGCAGTTAAAGCGGTCGACTAGTGAAATATTCAGAGCCCACATTGTTTAAAGTCTTCCGTTGCTGCAGTTCTTGTTCATGTCTGAGGATTTCTGTATATAGTTAACTTGTTTATCAACAGTCGGAGCGCTGTCTGCTGGCTTCAGCCTCGAGGTTTGCTGAGACACAGTTAGCATGTCCATCAGAGGGCCACGGTTTAGAAATACAGCCTCTGAATCGGCGTCCTCTCGGCAGCAGACTGCTGTAGAGCCTGGTAGCAGAGTGCTAGTCTGATTTAAGAGTCTCCTCCTCCCCATGACTCTTCTGTCTCCACAGCCCTCTGTTTTGGGTCATTAAATGAACGGAAACGTGAAACATGGGTGCAGACTGCACATCCATTGTTCTTTAGCTCCAAAAGATCAGTGTTGTTCTTCAGAGCTACCGCAGGATAGCGGTCTTGACGTTGCCCTCCGCCTGTATCAGGAGTCCTGCAGAGGGAAGCATGGCTCCAGAATCAAGAGTGCACCCTGCCTGTGCTTTGATCACACACTGAACTCTTCCTTTTTTTTTTTTTTTTTAATTCATCTTGAAAGGTTTTGGTGGGGATTGTCCGTCCCATGCATGTCATGAATAAATATCATTCTCAGCTCTATTTTTTAACAGCCCGCTCTTTCTTCAAGAACAAGCCTATGATTCCTCTCACCGCTTAATGTGCCGTGTTCCAGCCGAGAGCGGGTTCCATAATTCAGCAGGGTGGCACCTATTACCCCACTGCCAGGGTACCGAGCACAGGGAGAGAACCTGGCACCTGCTGCTAGAAGCCACATGAAAGGCCGTTGCGCTGGGTTGCTCTCCTGTTCCCCAGAACACAGCTGTCAGACGCTCCTTTACTCTTAAACTATGGTGCGAGAGCAGTCAAGGGGGCTGTCAGGGATTTCTCAGAAACTGCAAACACCATTCTGCATGCTGAACACTTTTAGAACGTCCTGACTAGCGATGTGTGGAAAACTGATATGAAGATACGTCTAGGATTGCAGGAAAAATCATTACCTTCCATGACGTTAAAACAGTTCACCGTCAAGTCTTTATATATGCTTCTTTATCTTTGCCCTGCTGCCCTGAGACTAATGCAGCTAACAACTATTATACACTCATCATCAAATGAGTAGTTGTACAAATAGTTGCACCCAAAAGGAATCAACCGACAGGAATGAAATATGGTGGGTAAGTGTGACATTGTGAGACATGCGACTGATTCAGCGATAAGGACAGGCCTTATCGCTGTACCTGACTGACCCAACAACCACGATTGCAGACATTCAGTGAGCAGTGATGCCCTCCATAATTCATCCTGTTAGCGCCAGCACCATTGGCAGGCGGCTGCACGACGCAGGACTACATGGACGCAGACCATTACAACAACTGCCCTTAACACCACGTCAACGTCACCAAAGACTGCAGTGGTGTTCCAGACTGTCATGGTGAATGCCAGTAGGTCATCTTCAGTGACGAGTCCTGCTTGTGGAGGCACCGTGGTCAGCACCAAGATGAACAGTTTGTTGTCAGGCATCACATGTCCAGAAGCCTGGTGTCACTCCACCTTCACCCCTACCGCACAATCTGCAGGGCCTGTGTGAGAATATTCAAGCTGCATGAGATGGATTAGCACAGGACACCATTAGGAACCTCTACAACTCCTCTACAACGTCTGGCATTTTGTGTTACGACGCCGTACTGAGAGACACTACTTCTGTATGTGTAGCTCAGTAAATATTGCCCATATCAGTCTAAATGTATCATCATTTATTGTTCCTGGTAACCTTTATCTTCCTTCCCAATAGCACTGTGGTCTGACACTTCCTTCTGGGTGCAGCTATTCTTTTGATGATGAGTGTATATTCACATATACCCATATGTGTCCATTAGCACTGTGCGAACACCGTGTCTACTTCATCGCAAACTTTGTCCATAGAGTTTGATATATTTATCAAAAACAGATATGACCCGCCGGGTTTATGTTGGGTTCACTTGAAATTCACATACTTGCTTTTAATCTGGTATGCTGGAGTCACGCAATCTTGTTGTAGACAGAATTCAGCACCGAGCTTCATGAGGTCCGTGCTCATGTGAAAATGATTGTGCAGTTAGGAAGAACACAGCGTAGTCCAGCAAAAACGGACATTTATATTTGTTTGCTCAGAAATATTTTATGTTGTAAGTTCAACATGCTATATGTTATGTATTTTATGGAAACGGAGGTTCGGATTAAAGAGGGAAAGTCTGTCTCACTGTATAAGCACAGTATGAAAACCATTAGGCAGGGAGGCTTGGATCAATTATGGTCTCAAAACTTGATGTGGTTGAGCTCGGAGTCGAGGTCATGGTTGGTTTGGGTTCTTACACCAAAAAGCTATCCGATGAGCCGAACCCATTGTTGGGAACACAGTAATTTTATTAGCTTATCTTGCAATGTATTCAATTATTGTAATGATGGTTAAAGATCCCCATGCTGAGAAAGAGAGAGCACCCCAAGGTCACCTAAACAAGCCATAAAGATTTTTGCAGCAGCTGTTTTCCTCGCTTTTTTAACAGCATCAGCTTGCTGTGTAAAAAGGCATGGATACTGACATGTCTTTTAAATGATGTTTACTGATACTAATATACCTAAAGACGAGTATTGGATTGTCCCTTGTCCCTGTCCCAGTAATTAAAGTAATGAGATTGCATTTTGCTGTTAAAAGTAAAGTAATCAAATTACATTTCAAGATTTATTTTATTTTATTTTATTTTATTGGTGACAACAGCTGGCAGGGTGTGCTCTGACAGACAATTCTCGGCTGTATTTCATTTTAGCTCTAGTGTCAAGTTAATTAGGTAATTTCAAATAGCCTTGCTTGTGTGGGCCCTGACACTGCATGTCATTCCACTGAAAATGGGAAATGTAATTGTCTGCTGTTGCAGTTTTTAGTTATGCAGCATACTTTGGGTTTTAAAGATCAGTGTATATCACATAGTGTGTCACTGGGTGGTGAACATGTGTGAGACCATCACAAGCAGTAGTTGTCTGTGATAAGAGTTGAGACATGAACTCTCTGAAAGAAAGATGCGTGCCTGTGCTCAGACTATGACTGTATGCATGCACAGAGAAACAAATACTCTTAGCGTAAAGGCATCTTGTATATGTCTTTTTTTTTTTTTTCGTGGCAAACACTGCATTGAAATGTGCAAAAGGAAGTGATTCTACAGCACATCATCATCATTTTAGTTTTTTGTCTTGTGTTTTAGTATGTGCCTCAACCATCTGCCGCACGGCTTGGATCGTCAGTAGACTTCCTGTTAGAACATATGCAGTAGCTTCCTGCATGTGGTTGTGTAGTCTGAAAATTCCTTGTGCACTGCATTGTATACTTTGCGAATCTTGTTTGTGTTGGGTGTACTGTATTGCTTATTCACTTGCAGGCCTCTGTGCACCATTACTGCATGTGCACTGGTTACGTGTGACAGTGTACCAGGAATCCTTGATGCTCTGGGTCAGCTAGTATCTCAGAGCCTCAGAGCTGATCTGGACATCGATAGGTCCTCTCTCTGCCGCCTTCCCCTTGCTGGAAGCACTGATGAGTGATGAGCTGAAAATGATGCAGCACCTCTCTGCACTGTGCTCACATTGACTGTGCCACTGCTGCCGCACATCACCCTGTGTGTGATCCGTCACCTGCTGCTATGAACCTTACTCCCTCATCATTTTTATTTTGTTATTTCTCTTCTCTTTTTTTTACCAACAGAGCTGTATTTTGAGCACACACGGGACCACTGAAGTTTGGAGTTGCGTTTCAAATGTGTGGAAACGTTTCATTGCTTTAACTCCTAGTTATCTCAGTATATTTACCTTGGTATGATTTACATTTACTTTTACAGCATTCAGCAGATGCTGTAATTCGAGAGAGACACTACCTAGCAATTACAAGCCATTGTTCACACCTAGAGAGAAGATAAGTGTAGGTCAGCATGAGTGTAAAACAAAGCATTTCAATATATACCTCGATTAGTGCTCGCTTAAGTGCTTCACGTAGAGATGTGAGAGAGTCTGCTGTTTGGAGAGCCAGTGGAAGTTGGTTCCACCATCTGGGTGCCAGGACAGAGAAGAGTCTGGACGCTTGTCTTCCATGCATCTTGAGATATGGTGGGTCAAGCCGAGCTGTACTTGAAGCTCAAAGGGCTCGAGGTACAGACTGGCTCCTGACCACTGCCATAAGCTAGGGAGGATCTGGTCCATTCCTGGCTTAGTAGGCAAGCACGAGAGTTTTCAATCTGGGCAATAACAGGAAGCCAGTGAAGGGAACGCAGCAGTGGAGTGACGTTAGCGAACCTGGGAAGATGGAACCCGACGCAGCTGCATAATTGAGTTACTGTTTGTGTACGTACCCCCATTTATACCCAGATTTACTTGTCAGTAAGCTTAGATGAAGACCTGAATTTAGACAAAAGCTTATTGTGTGCAGAATTATTGCATTATAGAATGCTATCATGACTAAAATTTAGTTATGGAGTACCACATGTGAGCATTACTGGGTCTTGCCCTTACTGGGTCTTGGGTCTTGCCCTTGCATCTCTTATGATGATACAGTTACGGTATAATTACCAACTGCGCTAGCCAATATTACATACCACTCAGAGGCTTTGTGTGTTAGTTTGTTTGGAAGCCAGATTAATGCAGAACTGGTGTGTTAATGTAGATTTGTTTTTGGTTTTGTCTGGGTTTTTTTGGGATAAGAGACTATAAAAGGAATAATTGCCAGAGTAATATTTCATAAAAATGTGTTAAAGTAATAATAATAATAATAATAATAATAAATAAAAGAATAGAAATTATGATGCCCATATACAGTAGTTTTAATGTAGTGTGGTTTCCAAATACATGAGATTTTGAGTGAAACATCTCAAGATCTTACGTTTAAGATTTAAAATATTCAGCTGTAATATTTTAATCTCTACTCTATAATATTATAGGTGCATTTTATATATATATATATATATATATATATATATATATATATATATATATACACACACACACACATATATATATACATTGGTACACAGTGGGCTTTTGCTTGGAACCATTTCCCATGGAAGAGTCAAGCCAGATGCTTGTCAGTTGCCGTTGAGCTGCCTACTCGAACCATTACTATGAGGTGGGATCGCTTGTTTTTTCAATTTGAAAAGCGGGATTATTTGACGCCAACACGTACACTGCTGCGCTGAGCTGGCTTAGATGAAATCTCCCCTTTCAAGTCGGCCTTCTGTTTCAGCGACTCGCTCTGTGTTTCCGAGTAATGCTAGGTGATTAAGTGTTGCCGAATTAGCACCGCTGCCTTGGAGCTCACAGCAGGGGGAGTTGAGCCAGGTCCAGGAATTGGCATTCAGCGAAGGCTGCTGCAACTTCACCAGCAGTGTGCCCTGTCTCTTCATCTGCTATCAGTCCTCTTCTNATATATATTATTATTATTATGACAAATTATTCTAAACATTGGGGATGGGATGACACCCCTGGAGCAACTTGAGTTTCAGTGTTGGTACACAGTGGGCTTTTGCTTGGAACCATTTCCCATGGAAGAGTCAAGCCAGATGCTTGTCAGTTGCCGTTGAGCTGCCTACTCGAACCATTACTATGAGGTGGGATCGCTTGTTTTTTCAATTTGAAAAGCGGGATTATTTGACGCCAACACGTACACTGCTGCGCTGAGCTGGCTTAGATGAAATCTCCCCTTTCAAGTCGGCCTTCTGTTTCAGCGACTCGCTCTGTGTTTCCGAGTAATGCTAGGTGATTAAGTGTTGCCGAATTAGCACCGCTGCCTTGGAGCTCACAGCAGGGGGAGTTGAGCCAGGTCCAGGAATTGGCATTCAGCGAAGGCTGCTGCAACTTCACCAGCAGTGTGCCCTGTCTCTTCATCTGCTATCAGTCCTCTTCTCATTCACAGAGCTGTACAGAGAGGAGTCATCGCCCGGATGTCTGGGTTGCAACTTATCACCCACCTCCATTAGTGGGTGTGGGACACGAACGCCCACGTTAATGCAATCAGTAAGCCAGACGGAGCGACTGTCTGCTAGCCAGCCTCTGTTTGATCATGCTGCACCTCCTGTCCCAAATCCTGCTAATGGTGCTGTTGGAGAGGACGGCTGCCACCTGCACATCCCTCATCTGTCTGTTCAGCTCTGCCTGGTGTCTTCTTTTTTCTGGCCCGTGTCTGGTGTTTTTTGTCTCTGCAGGCCTGTTTGCCTGTTGTGGCTCTGCCAGGACTCTGTAAGAAAGAGGCCATGCCATAATGTGATGCAGTTAGTGTTTGGTCTTGCCCATCACAGTTCTCGTTATTGTCCTCTAATGGGGTTTCCTGACAATGGATTAAAGTGTGTAATGTAATACACTGGGCCTGCTGAGGCTCATTTGAAGCTGCCTGTCTGTTCAGCCACTGCCGGATCATCTGAAAACACCTCGTCCCAGAGACAAGCCTTATGGGATGCAGGCAAACAGAATTTAAATTCACCTTCCTTTGTGTCAACTCACTTTGAACACTTTCCTTGTAATATGTAACGCTTCTTAATCTTTCTGATAAGCAGTGCGTGTTTCCTGAGTGCTGGTTGAAGCTCATCTACAGACTGGTTCGGTTTGGATTTGACTGCTGCTGCTGCTGCTGATTGGGCACTTTTTGATCAATATAGGCTTGTGAGGGCTTGTGTAATATATCACCATCTGGTCGCACCACATAACTGTCACCGACAGGGCTGCACGATATTGAGTAAAAAACTGACATTGCAATTTGTCTCAAGTGACAAAAAAGTTGACATGACATGTTTCATTTAATTCGTCTTACTTGACACTGCACGTCCTGCGACGTGAGTATTGCGCAAGTGCATGTTGTGGTGATGCTGAAACGATATATTGGCAGTCCTAATTCCAGATTGAGGATAGTATCTTTAGGGGTGTGCATGGTGGCAGGCAGGGAGAAAAGCATTCCAAAACAACAGGAAAAACTGTTTGAGCTCGTTTTCAACACACATAGAGAAAAGGTGCCGGAGATCCTACTATTAACCTGCAGACTGAGGAGCCGTGCAGTTGAGATTGATCTCAGTTGAGAGCCTTTTTCCTAATACTCGTTTCCATATGACAAGTAATACAGCAATGCTACAGAGAACCCTGTTTAAACCAAAGAAAATAAACATGCTTGTGTTTTAGCTTCAGTATGCTCTGTAAAATATGGTAAAATCACTTCTTGTATGAAGAATGCTAGACTGTCCAAGGCTTACTGTGTTACTGTGTTAAGTTAGCTAGTTAAAGAAATAAAGAACTAAAGTCATCAACAGAATGTCAAGAAATGCTTTGATAGTATCTGTGTTGCTGCGGTATTTAGCTCAGCTTGATAGCCAGTTAGCCCTGGCACGTCCTGCCTTATGGTACCACCTTGTGTCTCAAGAGATCATACTGTAGTGCCTGTAGCATCAAGTCGAATCAGTCCAACATGAGAGGATGAAGAAGGAGCACTGCTGCCTCAACACTGTTTTTATTCTCTTGTCAGTCATCTTAAAGGTCCTACTTCTGGTTAGATCATTTAGGGGCAGGTAGCCAGTGAAAGGAAGAGTAAATGCGTTGGTCAGGTCTATTATAAAGTCCGCCTTCACTTTCATCAATAATCCACATTCGTCAGCAAATAAATGAAACAAAAGCAAAAAAAAGAGTTAACATTGGCACTGCTTTCCAGTGATGGAGACGCTCTTGGTGTGTAAAGAGTTGAAGTGTGATGCTGAACTTGCAATGTATCCTCTAGACTGGATAGAACTGAGGTGGGAGAAGGAAAGACTGGGTATGTTCTTGTGATATGTTGCCCCACATTGTTTGGAATATGAATTTGACAGGTTGCGTCATCTTACCGGTTTCTTTGTAAGTGTGCCTGGGTACAGTGTTAATCCAAAGGTTAGGCCAAAGTTCATGTTTTATCAAGACACATATAGTAGTATGGAAGGCTACTGCACGGCTTTATCTGTTTAGCCAGCATGACCATAGGGCTGAACAATTTGGGAAGAATATGTAATAGCGATTTATTTTCTGATCAGTATTATAACTGCGATTTGAATTGCAATTATGTTCTGGGAACTGAAGTCCAGGCCTGTTATTTGGTCAGTAAGAAAAGAGCATCCCCTGTCTGTTACCTGTGGTTGTGATGTCACAGCGTGCAGTTGTTTGACTGCCTCTGATTGGTCTAACTCATCTACAGTTTACAAGCTCTGATATTATGTTAGTTTTCCCCACATAAGACACGGTTTTGATAAAATGGACTATAATTAAAACTGCAGCTCTTGCGATTTGAATGTTGCACTTTCTTAAATGGCAATTTCCTTATAAAACCGATCAATCTTTCACTCCTGCATGACTGCAGTGATAAAAACAGTAAAGAAAGAGTGCTGCCTCGCATTGATACAGAACACTTTGAAGCCAGACAGTGTTTTACAACTGCTATAGGACATGGACCCCACATTTAAAGAAAACACTGGTTAGGAAACACAAATGCTTTCATGTGATGCATTTTCAGACATGCACTGACTTGATAGCCCTTGTGATAGGTGTGAATCTGACAGAGATTCCCCATACTTAAGCCACGGCTTAAGCCTGTACTGATAGAATATAGGCTGCATGAGTTCTAAAGGCTTGGAAATCCACAATCAGTGGTACATAAGATCTCTCTATCTCTCTGTTCTTTTTCTGATCTTAGAAAGACACAGATTCTGCTGAGCCTCTTTCAAATCTGGTTCTGGCAAATACAGTAACTCACACAGAGGCAACTATTGTCTGCTTGGTCCATGAACTGAGCTGAACTGGTCCAGGGAAAAGACACATTTCAGACACCAGTACTGGACACACTTTCAGCCTCCCTCTATCCACAGGTGCGCGACGGAGTGGACAGAGAGGGCAGTGCCATTTCCATATCAAAAAGCCTCAATGCTGGAAGTACAGCTGTAGTCTAGTGCAGAGCCTATACAAGACCGCTATTGTGCTTTTTTTTTGTCTTCCCACAGCAACAGATACAGAACGTTTAAATAACTATATGCAGAAAAAGGTTGATCAGTTAAAGCAGGTTACATCTGAATGCTTTTTAAATATTTTTATTCGTGCATTCATTCATTCATTCATTCATACATTCATTCATTATTCAGTTTATCTTGGCATGTTTTGCCTAGTAATTAAAAAAAAAAAAAAAAAAAAGCAACATCTGTTTCCTTTGTCTATTTGCCACAGATTTTGACCCCAGTCTTGGCCTGATGACAGGCATCACTCCGATGAATCCCATGATGCCCGGCCTGGGCATTGTACCTCCCCCCCTCTCCCAGGATCTGCCTATCGTGAAGGAGATCATCCACTGCAAGAGCTGCACCCTGTTTCCCCCCAACCCCAGTAAGTCTTATGAGGAGAATTCCACCACCTTTCCTGGCCCTGTTTCAGAGCGCTCTGTGTCTCACAGCTGAGTTAGCGTTTATGCATCAATAAGCATTATTTTCTCCCCTCATGAATTTTAAATAATGCTATTGACTCGAGCTTCAATGCTAACCTGAATCTCAGGCCAAATGAACGGTCAGACACTTGGTCAGAATTGCGCTGCACTTCTAGAGAAAACGCTGCAGTCTGAGTATTGACTTGACATTAGGATTCTGACAGGTGATATACCTTACCGAGAGTTGGGTGCCACTAGATCTGATGGTTGAGAAAGCCACCTGTCACTCAGGAAGCTGAACTGATTGACTACTGAAATGTTTTGGCTTTATGTAGAGGTGGAGATTCTCTCTCTCTCTCTCTCTCTCTCTCAAGGTGAATATTAATATCTCCTACCCCCATGCCCTTTCTCTCTCCCGTCATCTTTCGCTCTTTCGCTCTCCATATACACTCATCATCAAAGAATAGTTGCACCCAGAAGGAAGTGTGGGATTGCAGTGCTGTTGGAAAAGGAAGATAAAGGTTACCAGGAACAATAAATGATGACACATTTAGACTGAGATGGGCAATATTTATTGATGTAGAATAGCTTGAATATGGACCCAGTGATGTGACCCCTCATGAACTCTTCTTCGAGGCATACTTTGCTTGCAAAGGATGCTGCCGACACAAAAGCCAGACTGGACAGCACATGCAGCAGAACTTAAATAGTCAGTCACGTACAACGATAAGAATTTAATTGTAGTTCTACAGTTACAGACTGTAGTCCATCTGATTCTCTTCATACTTCTTCCCCTATCGCCTCGTTTTTCAATGGTCAGGACCTCAACAGAGTAGGTATTATATGGGTGGAGGATCATTCTCAGCACTGCAGTGACACTACTACCTTGCTGGTCCACCTTGTAGATGTGCAGCCAGAGGCGGTAGCTCATCTGCTGCTGCAGAGTTTGTGTCCTTCATCAGTGGTCACAGGACGCTGCTGGCTGGATGGTTTTGGTTGATGGACTATTCTCAGTCCAGCAGTGACACTGAGGTCTTTAAATTCCAGCGGTACTGCTGTGTCTGATCCACTCACACCAGCACAACACACACTAACACACCACGACCATGTCAGTGTCACTGCAGTGCTGAGAATGATCTAACACCCAAAGAATACCTACTCTATGGACGTCCTGTAGGGGGTCTCCAAACTCTGACAAGCAGTAGATCTGCTCTGCTTTGCTGAGTAACTTAGAATTGGCATACATAAACAAATGGAAACCGGTGCTCAGGCTTAGGCTAGCACCCAACTACCATCGCTAGCACGGGTACTCTGTTTACTGCTAGGCTCACACTGTTTACCTCAGCACACAAGTTAAGATTATAAGAGTATTGTATACAGTACAGACCCCAATATCGAATGAAATCACACTACACCAGGGCAGATTTTGAGATAGCTGAAATCATCAGATTGTTTGCTAAATGAATGGATGTGGGATCGCGTCATGATCAAATTTGTGTTTAACACCCTTAATTGGTATATGCAAAATGTGTACGCCCTGCTAATTCGGTGCTTAGTAACACCCTGTTTGAGGGATATCACAGCTTTGTAAATGTTTTGTATCCAGCTAGGAGCCTTTTTTCTTGTTATAGATATTTTCACCCACACTGCCTTGCAGAACGTTTCTAGTATTCTTGGGCTGTCATGGCATGCAAAGCATTTTTAAGATCTACCCACAGGTTTTCAACGATTGTTCATGTCAGCGGGCTGTGAGGGACATTCCAAATGCTTCAGATTGCATTTCTTTACATACTACATTGTGAATTCTGAGGAATGTTTTGGATCATTGCCCTGTTCTGGCAGCCAGACACTTTTCAGTTTCAGTCTCCGAAATGGAAGTGTCACATTTGCTTCCAGAATTTGCTGGTCCGTTTTTCTTTTTATCCGTGCGGTGTTTCGTTCAAGCTGTCATGGGCTGCCATGCAGTCCCAAAGTGTAATAGATCCATCCTCATAATAGATCCATTTCATGCTTAACAGTTAGCAAGTTGTTCTTTTCATCAAATGCTGCTCTTTTTTTACTCCAGAAAGTCCTTTTACTTTTAATTTCACTCCACAATGATCAGTTCTAAAATGCCTCTGGCTTATCTACATGTTGTTTTTGCGTACTTCAGACATTGACTTTTGTTATAAAGTTGCAGGCAAGGTTTCCGTCTGATGGCTCTTTGTGCAGCTCATTTTTGTGCAAGCGATGTTACACAGTAAATCGGTGCCCCACCTCTGCTGTCTGCTAAACCTGCCTGTAGGTCCTTTGCCATCATATGAGGGTGTTGTTTGGGCTTTCTGGCAGTTTTATTTCTTGCCAGATCTTGCCTTGATTTTCCTAGTTTTCCCTACAGCTGCCAATTCTTAATGATGTTTTGGACAGTGGAAATTGTAAGCTGGAAACATATTGATATCATTTGCTTCCCTTTCAGTCTCAAAGTTCATTATGCTCTGGAATAGTTCACAGCTGACAGTCCATTATGCCAATTCTTGGCCTGCCGAACTTGTCGTAATGAGTCTGAAACTTTACAACAGGATGTGCAAACTCTTCAGTTTTTGTCTTTCTCTTTTGTTATCCTTTCTCTCCCTCTCTGTCTCTCTCTCTCTCCCTCTCTCGCTCTCATGCTTTCTCCATCTGTCTGTTTCTTAACTACTTCTCCTGTAGTGCCTTTCTCCATCTCTATGTAAATCTCAATCTTCTTAATCTCTGTCTCTCCCCCTCTCATTCCTTTCCCCCTTCAGCCCTTTTATGGGCTCTGCTGATCTACATGCACAGATAGATACAGAAGAGTGAAATGAAAATGGCTGGGAGTTGTCGGGGGGTTGTCAGGAGGTTGTAGAGGTCAAGCAGGGGCTGTAATTGAAAGGTCAACTTGTGTAGAGACTAAGGCCCCGTGGCATGTAAAATATGCCTTGCTGCAAGGAGAGGGTCAGAGGATGAACTAATTACCTGAGCCAGTCTTTGTCCTTCAGCCCTCTTGTACGGAGCAGAGGAGCGGACCAAAAGGCCCTGCCAGTCAAACTGGGTGCTGAACATCTGAGAATACACAGCTGAAATCTCTGACTACATGTTCAGAATCAGATTTTTTGCAGTGTAACCCAACAACAGCGCTCGATATATATATAGCAGTTTGATGTCATGATAAGCTTGATGAAGTGCTGATATTTACAAGATCAATAAAGACTGAGACTTGTATTTCACTATGAAACTGGTGCTTTGCCACATTGTGACCGTGCCTGGGTCGGTATGAGGCAGGCTGTGATGTAGGCCCTCCACTTTAGTTATTCTCCACCTAATAATACTTTTCCAGAGTAGTAGTATCCTACTGTACTAATAGTATATTACTGGGATATGTCGATACAAAGCATCTAATCGACCTGGCTTGTAAGATCTTTGATCACTTATGTGCGTTTACCAGGCTGGAGATTCCTCACAAGCAGGTGCTATTAGCATTTAAATAGCTTCTGACGCTTTACACAAATGTCACTGGGCACTGTTGTTTTAGTGAAGTTGTACTTTCAATTCGTTGTCACGTCTGTAAACCTGAATTCTCCAATCCACATTTAGGCCACACCTGGTTCACTGTGGGACACATTGTGCTGTAGCTGCTTCCAAACATGAAAGGATGACTTATCCTGGTTATTCCCAGTAATCCAGTAATACATTTCCCAAACAGTAACATGCAACTATGCTTATAGAGATATGAGGATTTGTAACTGCGAAGAACCTAATGGACCTGGCTTGAAACTCGCATGCACGTTTACCCACGCATCTGTAGCCGGCTGAACATTCTTCACAATTAGCACTCAAACAGCATTTGGTGCTTTGCATCAATGACACTGTGGGTCCTTGTTTTGGTGAAGGTGTCCCCTTATTTCTCTGTCAAGTCAGTAAAACGGAATGCTCCTAGGGACATCCGGAGCTATTGTTTTCACTGGCGGTTAATGGATGAAGCTGATGTGTGTTATGTCGGCAGAATACATTGGGGTTAATATCTCAAACCACAGCCAAAGCTGTTTGCCATGGTTTACTTACAGAAGAGAGACTCTTTAAAGAAGCGCAGTTTGTAGACGCTCTATCGTTTTCTTTGCATAAGCACGGGGAGAGGATCTTTGTAGCATCAGCCTGAAACGTCTTTGTTGCAGAGCTGTGTCACACTCAGTGCATCTTTCAGCTGCGTTGGTCTGACTGATGAGGGAGTGAAAGGGCCTTTTCACCATGCGGAGCCGCATCTATTGTAGCGAGCGGCGAGAGGAGAGGGAGCTGAAGAAACGGCTGTTCATTTTCTAGGTCAGGTTGGGAGTGGCTGCAGATAGCAGTGCTTTCTGCCTTTATATGCTAACTGCAGGCTAAAGACGAGGCAGAAGGCTGATGAAAGCAATGCAGACATGGATGCTAGTCTCGCTTTGAATATATTTCAATCCCAGGCAATGATACCTGGCTACAGTGAGCTGATATTAGCCACCTGGTTAACATTACTTTGGTATGGCGAATGCTGTCTTGGTTAAAGAGAAATAAGAGTAATGCATGAATAACCCGAACTATGGCTGTCAGGTATCGTATTCTCCAGCTTGTTTTGCAGTGCATAGCTTTTCAGAAGATGCCTTCTCCTCCTAACTCACCTTGACCCTAAACTGATCCAGGGACATGTGCTGTCCAGTGCACTTTGACCGGCCCCGATCCCAGCAGTAGTGGGCATGTTTTCGCTGTTGCCTGTTTTAAACCCACAGGCAGTAGTGTAGTTTAAAGGATAGCAGTCGTTGAGGGCAGCACTTTCTTCTTCTTCAGCTGCTAGGAGCGCTTAGAAAAGCCTTCAGTGTCGCTCCCATGGGGCTTTGAGCACCGCTGCTGTTCATGGTAGTATTTTCTTGAACTGAAGCATCTTTTTGGCCTCATGTACCACTTGTTCCATCTGTCCCTCCATCACACCATCACATTCCATAATTGTAATTAAGTCTAGGAAGTGTTTCTGTAGTTTCTCTTAGGAATTTTATATTTCATTAGAAATCAGTTAAATTAGTCACTAATTAGCCCTATCTCATTTTGATTTTGTAGTGGATTTCCTGACGCGTCATGCTGGCATGGTCTGGAATAAAACTAGATTGCTTTGATTTGGCGCTGGGGTTTTAATTGAATAGCTTTTTTAAATATCAAATCAATGAATAACAGAAAGCCCTGCAAAACCTTGATTGGTCCTGGGTTTCTCTTGAGCTAGGCTGCAAACATAAACAACAGGATTTTTAGGTGTTTTTACTCCTGTGTGATATTCAGGTTTCCACTTTACTTGGTTTGAAGTTTTAGCCAGTAAGAAAGGACATTCTATATGCAGGAAACCATGGAAATGCCATTGATGGTCTAGGCTCTGTTGCATATGTAGGTCAGGTTTATTACACACAAGACTTCAGTTAGCTCTGCTTTAAATAAATGTGATTAAGATTGTGTTCTTTATTAATCTAGCATTAATGTAATATTATAATCTTATAAATATATTATAATATAAATAAATACTCTACATGGTCAGTCAATGTACGTATATACCCAGTGTTATAATATCCACTATAATAATATCAAGATATTAAAAATGTGTCTGTCCATGTTTAACCAACCATACATTGAAGTGTGAAACCTTCACACAAGACCAGCCTCCTTTCAAAAAAAGAACACTGGTGAAGACTAATGTTATCCTAGCCTCTGTTACCCTAGCTGATGTTATTAGGCTTCTCACATCATAATGTATTTCACAACACACCTTTTAGCTGTGTAGCTAGCTGAAACCGGCACCAAATGTGATACAGGCCCTAAATAATGCTGAAAGTTTAATTGAATGAGCCTTATCATTGATGTTTATTGGTGATTTCATGTGCTGTGGGGAAGGAAAGTTTTACGGGTGAGGATAGAATTGAATCAAAAGGCACAGGATCTACACTGCCTTATGGTAGAGTTCAGACATAGCATGATTCATACATATGAGAACGTATAACATTAGAGAGAAGCTAAATTGCTTATCAACAATCGCACTGGATTTTTAGACCTTTTGAAAAAAATCTCACTTATCATCTAATGTAGACTTGCACAAATAGATAGATAGATAGATAGATAGATAGGTAGATAGATAGATAGATAGATAGATAGATAGATAGATAGATAGATAGATACTTTATTGATCCCGAAGGAAATTTAGCAGCCAGTAGCAGTTACACAGTACAGCACAGTAAAACAGTAAAGAGCAGATATCTAGAACAAGCTCTCGCTTCAGCTTTCACGCAAACAGACAGCAGTGCAGATATCCATTCTGTATCTTTCATTGAATGCATTGTTTTTATTAGGAGAGTGAGTTTCATCATCTATGATGTTAAATAAGAAGGATAAGTAAATGTTATATATTCTGTTTGTTCATTCATATGCTCTCTTTGTCTTGTTTATTTTTTTATTTTTCTGTTAGAATCTGTTTTGGCATGTTAATGTGTTGTTTTTCTCTGACATCATAGAGTGGGTAGTGTTACCAAGTGTCAATAAAATTTTGATTCAGCGCACAATGTAAGAGTAAACAAAACCTCATGCTGAAGCAACGTTGTTAGACTGGTGTTTCGAAGGCCATGGTACTGGCAACCAGCAAGGCAATTCTGCACATATGCATAATGGCACGCTTTTTTTTCAGGCGCTGTAGCCGTCCCTGCAGCTGCAGATGCTTAAAATCCTCTGTGTCTCCCACCCTGCTGCTCCCTGCAGCCTTTGTCAGGCTCTGCTCCATTTCCACCTACCCACTGGCATCCCTCTGATGTTAATCAGTAGCTGAGCGCCCCTGTGGCCCCCCGTCCTGTCTTATATCTGGCTTGTGAAGGAGCGCGAGGCCTGGCGGGACACAGCCAGCATGGCTCATATCATGCACCCCTCCCCCCCTCAGGACTGGGCACCTGCGGCTGTGTTCCTCAGTTGTGAGGATCCAGTGAATCAGTGTCCGTCTCCCTGTCCTGTCATCATTGGGGCGGGCTGCATATGCTGCCTTTCACAGGCTTCCACCCACGGCCTGCCCTGCCTCGCCTCTGTGCCTCAAAATGACCTTTCTGTCCAACACAGGCCTCTCTTTCCCTCGCTCGCTCTTTCTGTCCCATATCTTATCCTTTCTCTCTCTGTCTCTTGCTTGCAGCTAAGGTTCTGTGTCACTCTGCATTTGTGTCTAAAAGCCTCTGTGTGCTAAAACTGCTGCCATTTGGCCTGTTTCCTCACCTCCTCCAGACAGTACAATGCATACACCAAACATCCATATGAGCAGTCTGAGCATTGGCTGGGGTGATGAAACACCCCATGAAACATTTTGTGGTATTCAGAATACACATTTAAGATATGCTCAGTATTATATAACAAATTATTAGTGTTTTGGTCCCTGATATTCCCTGAAATTACAGTACACTAGGTGGTGATGTGACGAGCAGGTTTACTCATTAGTTGGAAGGGAGAATAGATCTAGCAGTTCACTGGTAATAGCAGCGCAGCACCACAGTTTGCTACTTTTTCAGTGTTCAGGGCTTTTCACACTGCAAACCACAAGTCACCCCCTCTACTCTAGATAACTAGCTACTTTCAGTGTTGAGTGTACCTGGATCTGATATTGGTGATGAGTGTACCATGATGCGTTAGTAGCAAAGGCTTGAATTTTGTACAGTTGCTACTTTGGTACACTAGGGGGCGTTGAATGGCTTGTACTCAGTAGTTTAGGGAGGAGGAGTGGGTCAAGCAGTTCATTTGTAATAGTAGTTACATGAAATGGCACCTGACAAATGATACATTACTGCGTTCCAGTGGTCAGAATATCACATTTCAGCATGGGGGGGAGGTGGGTATATGTATATGCACACACACACGCAACATTAAACAAGTAGATCAAAACAGCTATTGAAACCAGTGGGCTACCAACTTAAAGGTGCAATATGTAAGTTTTTAGCTAAAGATCAACAGAATGTGAAGAAATAGCAGTTTTGTCAGTACACCAGAGGCATGTATGTATTGTGTTGCAGAAATATCTACTGAAGTTAGCATGCTAGCCTGCTAGCCCTGGACCGTCTTGTCTTATAACACTGCTTTGTACCCTAAGAGGTGATAGTGAGTCACTGTAGTATCGAATCAAATCAGTCCAACATGAGAGGATGTGGAAGTAGCTGCTGGCCTGACAGCATATTCTAACCTCAATTATGACCTTGTCAGTCATGTTGCAGGTGCTGCTCCCGATTAGATCATTTAAGGACAGACAGCCAAAAAAAGGGAAGAGCAAACAGCTGAAGTTTTTGGCAAGCGACTGTTTCTACCATCTCCGCCCACTTAAACAAAAACTAATAAGCAGAACAAGAGTTAACATTGGCACTGCTTTAACCACTGGAGACACTCTTGGATAGTAAAGGGATGAAGTTTAATGCACAACATTTCTTCTAGAGTAGGATGGACTTCTTACAGTGGGGTGAACACCACCAACTTTCTGTCATATGTTGCCCTTGTTTGTGTTTGACCAGTTGTGTCTTCTTACACATGGCTACTTTAAGCACTCCATCTTTATTCCCTTAGAAATATTTATGATTTCATTGCCTGACACCCGTCCACAAATGTTTTTAAATTGAATTTAGACAAATGTTCATGTGCTCGTCTTGGGAATGCATGCAGTGTTTTCGAGTTCAACATGCTATTCAGATTTCTCAATGATAATATGTATTATTAAAATCAGAAAACACTTATGTGTAATTATTAATGACAGAATGATATAGAATAACTCTATGGTTAGGCTATTTGGCCGTACTACCCATCCCTGAGCTTGCACTGCTCCTGTGCTGCTGTCCCTCAACCTTAGAAACACAGCATGTATCTGCGGCTACGTGCTGGAAGCTAAGGTATTGGAATATCCCAGTCTCAGGCATCAGGTGGAAGCATGAGGCTAATCATCGAACTGCACCACAGAGGGGGATGAAAACGGCCAGGGAGTGGCGTTTCATACCACGCTGCCCCCTGGGGCAAAGCCTGTTATAGGTGTTTGTGATCCCGGCAGGCTTCAGAGGCCTCACTGGAGATAACGTTCCGCTTCCTGTGCTAAAGAAGGACAATACTCAGCAGGTAGCAGCCGTGGCCCTGAGTGATCACTGACTTTCCAGCAGACATCACCACTTACCTACTGTTTCCCTGCTGATGTGGATCTCATATGTGTGAGAGAGAGTGGCAAACTTTCATACATGCATGACCTCCCGCGCACACACACACACGCACCTGGCAGTTGCACTCGGACCTCGAGTGAGTGAGTGAGTGAGTGAGTGAGTGAGTGAGTGAGTGAGTGAGTGAGTGAGTGAGTCATACCTACTATAACAGAACCCACTCCTCGTATCGCATCACTAAAGCTCAGAGCACACTGACCAAACGTTATACAGCAACCACGAACACTATGACTGTGTGCAGCCTACAGTGTCCAGCCTCTGTTCTCCCCTCTCTACACTGTTCTAGAACATTCTCTCCATTCACTTTGTTCTAAACAATGTTCTAGACTATTCTGTCATTCACACTGTTCCAGAGTATTCTCCACATCCACATTGTTGTAGAACATTCTCTCCATTCACCTCGTTCTAAAATGTTCTTTCCATTCAGTGTTCTAGACAGTTCTCAATCATTCACACTGTTCCAGAATATTCTCACCTATCCACACTCTGCTAAAACATTGTCTCCATTCACAGTGTTACAAACAGTGTTCTACACAGTTCTCCATCATTCACACTGTTCTAGAAGGTTCTTCCCTGTTCACAGCGTCCTAGAATATTAACACCTGTTTACACTGTGTTAATATTTGTATTGTTCCAAAATGTTCTCTCTCCGTTCACACTGTTCCAGAATTTTCTCCCTCCATTCACAGTGTACTAGAATGTTCTCCTTCCATGCAAGTTCATTCTGGAATGCTCTCCATCCATACAGACTGTTCTAGAATGTTCTTGTCCATTCACACTGTTCTACAGTGTTCTAACACCATCAGTGTGAGTGTGTGCTGTTTCAGGATGGATTTGTTTGGATGTTAGGTGCATTTTTTTTTTCCCCTCCAATATTCGAACCAGCATGTTCTGCTGATATCAGCCCGGGTATCCGCTTGGTGCCGCCTCCAGCTTTGGCCTGCATCACCTCAGCAAGGTTCAAATAAAATCATCAGTAGAGGGACGAATTGGAGCGGAGTCTCAGCTGGGCATGTTGGGATGTGCAGCTATAACACAGGTTAGCTCTGGACTCTTTATCGTCTGCTCCTATCCTCCTTTCCCTGTGGCTCTGAAGGAGGAGCGTTTGATAGAAGCCGGTGCAGGAACATTTACTTTGTGCTGGAGTATATAAGTGTACGTAAATAAAAGCAGGAAGCGTGTGTCTTTTAGAGAGAGCGCGTCTGTTTCCTCACCCTGTCAGATACGCTGCTCTCACGTCACACTCCTGTTTCTCACTCTTCTCTTCTCACTGCGTGCTGGCTGTCATCTCTGCCGAGCGAGCTGTCATGTCCCAGCTTCAAAATAAGGGTGGTTGTTTATTTGTTTGTGTGTGTGGAGGAGGTTTAAGGTTTCTCTACGTATGGGGGGGTCTGGCGCGTGTGTATGTGAGTGTGTCAGTGTGTGTTTGTTTTCATACACTTTGGGGGCAAAAAGGTCCAGACTTTGACCTAGATAAAACTCCATGTATATATGTACAGTGTGGCTTGAAAGGTTCGTTGTTATGAGGTAAATGAAGACGTTATCATATTTTAGGTCATATGTATGTAAAAGGGTCATCATTTCCAGGAGCACTGTATGTATGTATGTATGCATGTGTGACAGGTGAAACTAGATAGCTAATCAGCCAGATTGGCCAATTTATCTTTCCAAAAAAGACAAATTGCTCTTAATAGTTACTTATATGACATTTAATCGTCAGCTGAAATGTCATAACAAGTACCTTCCCCCCACCCCCCTTTCTTTACTCCTTTACAGGAGCCCAATTTTAGTTTTTCAACTTAATTTGTTTAAGCTCATTCATGCACCTATTCTTTATGTGAAACCTTCTTTGTAAACTCATGTACAAAGTAAAGCGCNTTTAAAATAAAATGAACTCATGTACAAAGTAAAGCGCGTATTTGGCCTCCTGTAAACTCGCCCTTTTGGAGATACTTGACGTTTTTCTTTGGACAGAAGCCGTATATGTACATTGGCGTACATATATGCATACATATGATGTGTTATTGTCATAAATAGGTTTTATACATTTATACAATACTGTACAAAGGTCAGAGATCACCCTTCATACAGTCAAAACAGCCGGTCAGTACAAATGATTAATTTTTCAGTATAAGGGCAAAAGCTGAAAACATACAGTAGTGTGCAAAAGTCAGAGACCATCCTTTCATTTACTACATTTCCTTTCAAAATACACATTACTTGTTTTTCAAGGGAGGAAAGACATCAGAAAACACTCAAATTAAATTAACTCAATATCAAATCTTCAGATTTTTTTCCAGTTTTAGTTGGGCTGTATATTTGCAAGAAGCTATGCTACATATCAAGATACAGGGGTTATGATTCAGTATACTGCAGTACATATAAGAGTACTGTAAGCAGGGTGATACACTAAGATTTTTTAAATTGAATTTTAGGAAAATACACCACCATATGCATAGGCAAACAAACCACTGTCTGCCACAAATCTTTGCATGTTACCTGTTAATTAAAAATACTGTGTTTTTGGGAATCAATACAGTATCACAGAACATGATATCGTGATGCTCAAATGTATTAATATTTTCTTGCAGCCCTGGTGCTTAGCTTGTCCACAGTTTACTACATCTTAGAAGCTGGTCACAATTTCTGTCTCTCACAAACCAAGTAATCCCAGCTACAGATTCCTGCAGTCAGTCCACATCTCACTGTTGATCTGTTTTACTGCAAATGTTTTTCCTTTTCTTAGTAATGTCTTCCTGACCGTGACACCTCCTTTCAGACCCATAGTGTTGAGCTCTTCTTAAAGTGGAAGGATGGACAGAAACACCTGCATATTATTTTCAGATCTTGAAGCAAGAGTGGAGCTTGATCTTCTCTTATCTCACCATTTTCCTTTATTTTCCATGGGTTCCCCTTCCTTATGCAAGCGGCTTATCTTATATCTAGCATTATCAGCAATATGTACCAAATAGCTGTTTTGACTGAGTCTTAAATAAATGAAGAGTAGTCTCTGTTCTACAATACAGTAGCACAGTACAGGATATTAATAATACAAATGAGACACATGTATGACCTCCTGACACTGAGCATGTGTGTGTCGCTGCTTGGTGTTATGTGTCTGAGACTTCAGGGGTTGTGTCTTCATTTGGACTGATAATCATTAGTCCCACTGATGAGTGCCCGAACACGAAGTCGTGAAATAATACATTTTGATTTCCTGGCCACGTGAGAGAGATGCTAACTATTGAAGCCGTTCTTCACCACCTGAACACCTCCCGCTGTGTGTGTCGCATGCAGCGGAGTGCCAAGTGTGATTTTCATACCGCTGTGTCTTGAACCAGACCACCTGCAGGGGGTCTCACGGAAATGAGCGAATACACTCTCCCGCTCAGCCTTATCAGGCTCCGCTCGCATAAAGGAGGCAATGCAGATAGCACTCATAAAAAACATGGTTACGTTTGTAGCAAACTGTATCAGTAGCCTCAATAAAGAGGTTGTTTAAAAGCCTCTTTGTGGTTTTGTTATAGGCTTTTTAGATGGAGAGCTCCTCATGAACCTCACTTTAAACTCACTAACGGTTCGCTGGCTCACGTTCACACACCCGCGCCACCTCTCAATAAAGTGTTACTGGTTAGAAAATACATGCTATTGAAAGACTTTAATGATTTTATTTTCTGAACGTTGTAATCCTCATTGATAAAATATTTTAGACTCTCTTTTGGACTCTCCCTTGTGTGTCTTTTACGATTAATACAGTCGTGCTGTCCGTACAAAGTGCCGTGTCTCCCGTTTCCTTCAGTGGTGAATGACAAAGCACGCAAAGTTCAACAAAGCACATATTTGATCACAGGTTTAGCAAATGTGAACTATTTTGTCTTATTCTTCCTGCATATTCAGCAATAAAAGGCAGTGGGCCCTATTTTGCAAGCAATGCCCAGTATTCTGTACCAATCCCTGCTCTGGGTTGAGGACAAGCTCCACAGGCAAATGCTAGTTTCATGCCTACACCACCATCCATATGTGTTCACAGAGGGTTAGATTAAAGGAGCAATTTGTAAGAATGTGCAAGCTGTCAAATTCATACTCCAAGCAATAGGGGGGCAACATATCACCAGAAAATGCACAGTCCCTCCTCCTCCCCACAATTCGTACCAGTCTAGAAGAAACGTGTTCAGCATCAAACTACATCCCTGTGCTGACGGCAATGACGGCAATGTTAACTCTCGTTTCGCTTCTGCTTATATCACTTCTGTTGTTTGCTGGCAAATGGTGTTTCTTGATGTGAGAAGGCAGTGATCAATATGATGGTCGCTTGCCAAGAGCTTTGTTCATTATGTTTACTCTTCCTTTCGTTGGCTTACTGTACTTGATCTAACCGGGAACAAAACCTTCAACACGATTGAAAAGAAGTTAGAAAACTGATGGCAGACTTGATGCTTGATGCTGCAGTGACTCAATATCGCCTCGCCTTTTTTACAAGGCAGGATTTTACAAGACAGGATGGTCCGGGGCGCGCTGGTGAGCATGGTAACATTAGTAGATATCTCTGTCTTTGACATACAGTTGAAATGGTTATTTCGTCACATTCTGTTGGTAGTTTTAGTTCATTATGCAATGCATTAAACTACAAATCGTGCTAATAGCTCCAATACAGTTCTGAACAAATTCAGTATTCTTTTATTTCGGCGCTTGTACCTGAGTAGAAAAAGCCACTGTGAATGCTTGATAGCAAAGACTGAGCTGCATATTGCAGAGTGCATGCCCAGTCAGACATGAGCAAATATTTGCCCCATTCTCCTCACGATAATGTATTCCATTACTCTGTTAAACTACAGCAAATTGGGTGGAGACGGACTTTCCGCCAGAAATTAGTCATCAAACTCAAGTGCATGCACTGCAATAGAAAACAATAGACACAGCCGGTCTGTCTTACATATAAGCATCTAGTTAGGGCTAATTTCAGCTAAGCCAATGCGTAAGCATTTGTAACCATATCCATCTACTAACATACTATCACCGAATTATGCGAAGATTGCTCTGGGTTTAGACTTCATGCTGAGTTTAGATTTGCACCTCGGGTTTAATATTCTCCACTAATGTTCTACATAAATCATTCATTCATCAATCATTGAGATGTGAAATGGTTCACTGTGAAGAAACATACCGACTTGAATATATTTGCAGAGGTGATGATAAGAACCAGGTCTTGACAGGGCCAATTTAGCTATTTGATATACAACCCAGTGAATGGATCTTTAAATATGTTATCTCAGAACTATCATAAAACAACATCTTGCTTTTGTAACCACTTCATTTAGTAGGTATTTAATGTTGTGAATGTCTGCTATGAACAATTCAGACTCCATAAGATTTTCTAGAACAGAGCATTTTACTCTCAAACCAATCTGAAAAACTCTGTTTACGTTTTGAGGACTGAATTGTGCAAAACCCCACCACGCATAGTGCTCCATTATTTACAGTCCTATTTCGTTGCCCTAACTCCTCTATCCTAGCTCACTTCGCATTGCCCAAGTAACTAAAACATATTTTCTATGGTCATGAAGATTCCAATATCCTGTAGTTACAATCAATCCCAATATATTGCAGTGACAGTCGTTGCGCCCCCATGAAAATAGGGCTTTTTATCTTCATCAGAGCACAAACCCCTATATGTACATTTATTACTAGATTATGTGGGCTGTAGACGCACAGTTCCACAGCAAAGAGTTTATCTCTTTTTTTTATTTTCAGTGTGTTTGGTGCCATTGAGAATTTTATGGCCCACATAAGTGTTACCATTGAGCCAGCAGAATAGACTGTCTCGTTAACAAATAATTTCTTGCCAGTGTGAAGCTGAAATATCACAGCCTTTTGCGTTAAAGTCACAATCGGAATTTGACCTTTCTTTTTATCACACCGTGGGTCTGTATAGTCTAGTTCCTGGGCTTCATCATATTAATAGGTGAAGAGCTGGCATTTGGTCAAATGCCTGGCGAAACTGCCCTTTGATAAAGCTATGGCTGTGTTTACCACCCAGTTTCATGTTAGGAGATAAAAGGCAGCAACTGACCTTAGGCAGTGTATCGGGCAGGCAGGGGCTTCATCATTAAGAGAGATGCAGCAATAAACAGGAATTAGCCTAATCTGGTTGATGACAAATGGTGTGTCTTAACCCAACATGTCGCCAGCAACGGGTGGACACGAGAAACTAATCTATTTACGGCGACTGGCCTGCAGTCAAGGATGTTGGCCTACGTTCCCTTTCAGAGTCCAATGTTGACTCCCTCAGACACATTCTGACACCAGCAGGGCACCCTACATAACTGGAGCATGATGCAGTCCTTTTCACCTCCAGTGCTAGGGATGAGTGCAATACACAGTGTAGTCCCCCTGATCTAAAACACCTAATGCAACCCGTTTATTTTATCGTAAAGCATATGATGTCATTTAGCCCCACGAGTACCTTTCAGTGGCATTCGTTTACATGGTGAGGTGGGTGGTGTAATTTTACCACAGGACATCTGTGAACACGTTTATGACCGATTAACAAGGAATGGGATCTTATACAGGGATTCACAAGGAATCTCTATACAAATACCAGAGAGATGAGCAGCTACACGAAATGCGCTCCACATGCAGTACGTTCAGCTGCTGATGAGGAGAAATCATGCTCAAACATTTAATGTAGTTGTCATTTTGTTTACCATAGCCTTAGCTAAAGTCCTAGCTGTCTGAAGAGAATACAGTGTCTCAATAGCTTTTCACTGTACAGCCAACTGTCAGCACTGGCTGATAAAACAGGAGTTCTCTCATACATGTTTCAGTGTTTAGAGCTGTAAAAAGTTTAGTCAGCAACATATATAGCAAATATATAACAAATATAGCTGCAACAGAATATGGTACAGTTACTTCAGGTACTGAGTGGCTGTTGAGGGTACTAGGGCTGGACACAAATTTTCCACTATTCCGATTGTCAGATATTCGTTCATTGGGTAGGTATTTGATTTTTGTGAATTATTATTATTTTTTTTTTTTGGTGGTGTTTGTTGTTTTTCCTATATGTAGGCCGTCAACAACGGTGACCTAACGCAACTTTATTATACATTTTCTAAAAACACTACCAAACGTGGCAAGAAGAAACTCGCCTCTTCAGTGTTAGCAGCTAGACGGCCCTCTACCCTGAAAAACCCACCACTCCACCCGTATTCAGGCTCTTCAACATAAAAGTCCTTATATGAAATCATTTAAAACAGCCCCAACATTTCTGTTCTTGTACTCCATCTGTTGCTGATTAGGCTCTCTAAAAGAGGATATCAGGCCTTCTAGACAGAGCGAAACTGCATCGTAAGCGTCGCAGCACTGTACAAGGAAAGCAGCTTGTGTACTACATAAGGAGTAATGGTTCCATGTACTACAAACCAGAGAGACTGTCGATTTCCTGAACGACTTCTTCAGGCCCGTGGTATAACACTGAACAGTAGCACATTACAAGGGGCGCAAGTGAAGATACGTGAGAGTGATAAATGAGTGCAGAATATTAATTTATATAAAATTAATATAAATATTAATATACACCAGATATACACAGAGCAGTATAATATATATATATACACATATATATACAGGGCAGTAATTAACACGTGACACGAACTGGACTGTACAGCAAAACAACATATTGGGTTCCTATAGCAACATTAGTTAAGAGTTTAAGGTGCACGTGTGCAGGGACAGTTAAGGCTGGAGTGTGCTCAGTTTGATCATTGTTATATTGTGTAATTACACCAATTAAACACTATTTTAAAACTATATTCTTATCATACTGGATTAGTCTGTTTTAAAATATAATTCTCAGTAGTAGAGTTGTGGGAGACTCCTGTACTGCACATGTGACTGTTTCCAGGCTAATTATAAAACCCTCCATAAGTTAAATCAAGTGTTAGAGGAGAGACAACACTTAACTCTTCACTGCTAAGGTCCCTCAGGACCATAACTGGCAACCGCTGCTTTATAGTAGCACACTACAGTCAGCTCATTAATCTAGCAGCAGCACCTAGCTATTTCCCAGCATAGCATAATATATCAGCTTTAAAGAGCATGGCAGTAGGCCAGTTTGACATGAGCAGCGTTTTCCACACGCACACACACATGTGCGCGCACAAACGTTCCTGCTATGCTCCTAACGTGGTCTCCAATACTTCTGTTTCATTGAATTGAGATTCAGGACTATCATTTAAAGGGTTTCAAGGCTTCGGCTAATTAACCTGACCTTTCTGGATGTTTTCAGAATATCATTCCTGTTGTTTGTTTTTGCCCTTTTTTATTTTTGAAGAACTGAATTTTATTGATTGGCATCTCATTTTTGTTTAAAACATCAACAGCTTGTCTGCCGCAGTCGTTTCAGATAGTTACAGAAAGGCTTTTTAATAGCCTAGACAAAGGTCGTTAGACGTTAGAAGTTGTGAATAAATCCCCTCCTTCTGCTCTTGCTCCACAGACCTGCCTCCTCCAGCCACACGGGAGAGACCCCCTGGCTGTAAGACGGTGTTTGTGGGAGGTTTGCCCGAGAATGCCACAGAGCAGCTCATCATGGAGGTGTTTGAGCAATGTGGCCCCATCAGCGCCATCCGAATGAGCAAAAAGAACTTCTGCCACATCCGCTTTGCTGAGGAACACACCGTCGACAAGGCCCTTTTCCTGTCCGGTACGCTTCCAAGAAAGCCTTTTGCTGTATCCTCCACTTGTTTGCTTGAATGTGATGAGTGCTCTACACCAAACCTTTACATAAACGGCTGTAGAAGGGGATTCTCCCCTGCAAATCTTTTTTTAGGGGAGGGCTACGCTTGAAACTCACAAATCCCAAATGTACTAGGGCCTGACTTATATGATGTTCCAGCAGCTAAAACATAACCTATGAGCAATAATAATGGCTGATATAATTTTAACATATATGGTGGGTGAGTGGGTGATTAGGTGAATGGGTGGGTAGATACATAGGTAGATAGATATTGGGCTCCCCAGTGCTACATTTGTTGCAAGGAGCAGTATGTATGTAGTTCTAAACACCAAAATCAATCAGAATTATCAAGAGAGTGTGAAGAAATAACCATTGTAACATCACATCAAAGACATGTGTATTTACATTTACATTTACATTTACGGCATTTAGCAGACGCTCTTATCCAGAGCAACTTACAACCGTGCTTAGTGTTCCATTGGATAATATTCCAGCTAGTACAGGAAGTTCAGAGCCTAAAACTCACCATGAGCTCAGACACTGCCCAAACAGGGGGCCAGTGCTGATATCTAGATAGATCAATACACACATATAGAGCAAAAAGAGCACTACCTGGCAACCCCAGCCCAGTGCTCACACCTATAGAAAAGAAAAAGGTCATTATAAGTGCAATACAACACAAGTACATACACAACTTACACCTCTACTAGTGCTTACTCACTTAAGTGCATTATGAAGAGATGGGTCTTTAGTCTGCGTTTGAAGACCACGAGAGACTCCGCTGTTCGAACACCCAGTGGGAGTTCATTCCACCATCTGGGAGCCAGGACAGAGAAGAGTCTGGACGCTTGTCTTCCATGAGACTTCAGGGATGGCGGTTCGAGTCTAGCTGTACTTGAAGCTCGAAGGGCTCGAGGTACAGATCGAGCCTTCACCATTGCCATAAGGTAGAGAGGGGCTGGTCCGTTCTTGGCTTTGTAGGCGAGCGCCAGAGTTTTAAATCTGATGCGGGCAGCAACAGGAAGCCAATGAAGGGAGCGGAGCAGTGGAGTCACGTGGGTGAACTTTGGAAGATTGAAGATGAGTCGAGCTGCTGCGTTCTGGATCAGTTGCAGGGGCCTGATGGCCCATAGAGGAAGACCAGCCAGGAGCGAGTTGCAGTAGTCTAGCCTTGAGATGACCAGAGACTGGACCAGCAGCTGGGTGGCCTCCTGAGAGAGGAAGGGTCGAATCCTCCGGATGTTGTAGAGGAGGAATCTGCATGACCGAGTTAGGTTCGCTATATGAGCCAAGAACGATAACTGGTCATTCAGAATCACTCCAAGACTTCTTGCATCCTCAGTCGGGGTGATCAAGGAGTTCCCGAATGAGATGGCAAGATCATGGTGAGGACACGTAGTGCTGGGGATGAACAGCAGCTCATTTCAGTCTGGGATTGATCTTAAGGTGGTGAGTTGTCATCCATGAGCTGATGTCGGTCAGGCATGCTGAGATGCGCTGGCATACCTGTGTATCAGATGATGGGAAGGAAAGCATGAGTTGAGTATCATCAGCATAGCAATGATAAGAAAAGCCATGAGAAGTAATTACTTCTCCAAGAGAAAGAGTGTAGAGAGAGAAGAGAAGAGGACCCAACACCGAGCCTTGAGGGACACCGGTGGAGAATGTGAAGCAGACGTGGACCCATTCCATGTTACCTGATAGTGGAGGTCCTCCAGGTAGGACTCAAACCACTTCCACGCAGTGCCGGAGATTCCCAGATCGGCGAGGACTTGTGTATTGTGTTGCAGAGATATCTACTGAAGTTATCATGCTAGCCTGCTAAACCAAACCCGTCCTATCTTGTAATACCACTTTGTACCTCTAGAGGCGATGGAGAATCACTATAGCGTTGAGTCAAATCAGTCCAACATGAGAGGATAACGAAGTAGCACTGCTGCTCCTACAGCTTATTCTAACCTCTTGTAAATCATGTTGAAGGTGCTGCTCCTGGTTAGATCATTTGTGGTGAGGTAGCAAATGAAAGGAACAGTGAACGCTACGATGTCTGAACCTGTTGGAAAGTGAACATTATAGCGACTGCCGCCACCCACGTCAGGTAAGAAGCCACATTCACCAGCAAACAAAAGAAATGATGGAAGCTAAATTTTCTTCTAGGCTGGTAAGTGTTGAAGGGAGGAGCAGGAGGGACTGGGAATGTTCTGGTGATATGTTGTCCCCTGTTGTTTAAAGTATGAATACAGCATACTTTACAGTTGCTTCATTTCACACATTGCTCTTTTAAGGTTTTGCTCTAATGTGTGAAATCTTGAGTTGTCAGTCTGTGATATTATTACCCAACCAATGTATCAGTCAGTTCTTTGTACAGAAAGCCTAAAAGATTCAGGCGTCCTTGAATTTATTATACTATACAAGTAAAACATTACTGTTATTTGTAATAGTAGTAGTCATAATTTACTTATATCTTTACTTATATTATTATTATTAATGGTAGTTATTAAAACCAGCAGGAGCTTACAAGTTCCAAAAACAACTGATGTATATTAGTATATTTATATCCTGTGCACTTTGGAAGTTGGAAAAATGTCCTCCTCTTTTACCAAAAGGATGCATTTTACTCTAATACGTAAATGTGAATAGGAGGAGAAGACATTACAACCTGTCATGAGTGCCATGTCCTTTACATAAGTCCAATTTAGAATCATTTCGTTTAACCTTTTATCTAATGGAAATCAGGCCCGTTCGTCCGTAAGCCCTTCACTCTGCTTGACTTGATGGATTGATGGTGCTTTAATGAGGGAGGTGGGACTTTCCGCTATCCCTCTGGAGAGCTTCACAGTGGGCGGAGGCTGACACTCGCGCTCGTCCAAGAGCCCCTGACACCCGAGGTCAACGAGCAGACGGGCATGCACGCACACTGCAATAGATTTCGGCCCCATGGCGCTGCATACAAATCAACCGGCAAACGCTGCTCGACCAGCGCTAGCCCACTTCCGTTATCCCGACTTATCTCCTCCTGCCAGTCTCTGGTCTGCGGTCACATCTTAAATCGCTCTTTGTATGCAAACTCAGATACATATATCCCAGCCTCACGAAGCACATTTAAAGCGCAGGCCTCTCCAATAATACCCGCTGCATTATTTACACCTTTCCGAGTGTTGCAGTCTCAGTGGAGAGGTGGCGAGCGTGCGCTTCTCCTTTGTGAGATTGGAGCCGCGCTCCATATATTGTGTGGGCCTGGTGACGGAGCTCTGCAGGCCTTTCCATAAATAATGCCGCTCATTTCTAACGCAGAACACACCGTATAAAATATTTAGTGACGTCTGGGGGCCATAAAGCAGAGAGGGAGAGGTGGAAGTAAACCGCAGAATAGACCCGACTCCTTTCCGATGGCACGGGCAATCCGTGACCAGGTTGTCCCTGGCCAGGTACCCTCCGCATGAAAGATCTCTTTCTCTGTTGCAGGTGCACCAGGCCCATAAACAAATGCATAATTCTCTGTTGTCTGTCATGTGCACCGTTCAGCCACTTCTCTGTTTGTGTTTCCTTCTTGCTGTCCTATGTGCTGAGCGAACACAGTGAGAAAGTGGCAGTGCATGCTTCTGTAGTGTAGTTACAGGCAGCTCTGCCCTTGACTACTCATCTGCCTCTTGGTGCTCTCGGTCCTCCCCCATGCTCTGGCTTTTTCCCCTAGAGTGCGTTTCCTGTGCCTTTTCTTATTTCACTTGCAATTAGCAAATTAGCATGTGTTCACTCCAGAGCTGCAAACACAGATTAAAAGTAATGAGCATACACCCGAGGGGAGGGAAACAGGAACGTGTGGAGTCTGGAGGCGGGAGTGGAGAGTTTATGTGAATGTGTGGTGTTTGGCCATTGTCACCGCTGTGGAGCTTTGGATATGAATCACTATTCGGAGCAAAGCAGGGCTTTCTTCAACATAGCCTGAAGGTGCAGCTGTAGCAGAGTGAAAAGCAGATTAAAAATCATCAGCATGTATTTATAGCGCGGATGGACGTAGCTTTTCCCCCTATCCAGATGCTCTTAGGAATAAATGCGCAGGTGTTGGATAAGACGCGTTTGTTTCTTTGTTTCCCTGAACAGTGCAGACGTTCCTGAGAAGTGCTCAAGCTCGTCACATTACGCTTTCTCAACCGCAAGAGAAAGTTTAGCACTTCGGTTTCACTGTGCCAAATTAATTTGTCACTGGCTTGTCGCTTTGCTCTTTATATTTCATTTTAATTTCTTCACTGATTGTGAAATTTTGTTGCTGTAATTGGCTTCTTGGAATCTTTATCTGAGAACTAAAAATCCGGTTTGCTTTTACATATGAGGTTCAACTCTGTTAACCCCACTAAACCCTAAGGGTCCATACGTGGCCCACACTTTAATTCCTCACTCCCGTATCTACAAAGAAGTCGTATTGTGTGTAGCAGAGAATTGCGGTGGCTGCTGAATGTTAATAGTAATAGCTAAAAAAAATAAGCCGGCAGCTCTGATTCTCAGCTTATGCTGTGTATGCTGTGTCTCTAATGTACAGTGGATTACCATAGACAATAACACATCCCCGCCCCACTCAAAATTTTCTATATGACCATTTTCTAACCTCTCTTTATCCCTGACAATGAAACAGGGTGTGTTTTGATACTGTGCTGGGAAGACTGGTGTAAGTGAATGACCTCTGTTCTGATATTACACTTCAAAACCACTATAGTCTGAAACACTCCTTATATTGTCCTCCCTCGTCCCAAAGAACTGCCTACTTTGACAGAAAAGGGCCGTTTCACTGACATGTACAGTAGCCAACCACAAACGCTGGTCTTTGTGTGGCTTTTTAATAAGGGTGGGCTAAAGGAAAAACAAACCCGGTGGCAAACACATTGGTATGCTTCGCATCAAGATATCTCACTTAAACCCTCACAGGGTGAGACTACGCTACTTATAATTTCAGCATGAATAGGTGGGGCTAAAATGCGGTAGGCTGCATAGATAATAGAGATTATAATAATTATTTGGCTTTCGTGACGTCTTATGGAGATTTTTATAGTGGTTGTATGTGGATCTGGGAAGTGAATGGTATTGTTTGAAGAATTAACAGTGTTAACTCTTCACTAAAAACAATATGGGGAAAATTCAGTTGTCCATGAAATGGGGCCTTAATTGAAGGACCGGATCTGCTTATTGTATGTGGTGAATCAGCAGGTATTCAACAGGTTCTTTCAGTAGGTAATACTGAAATACTAGCATTTAACTTTAAGAGATGAAATTATACTCTGTTTGCACTAAACTTGAATTTCAGACAATTCTTTCATGGTCTGGACGGGACTAGGATTCTGTGGTCAGCAACTGAAACAGGCTGGACCAGAGGTGTATAAATTGGTCCTCAGATGTTTCACGTTTTGGCTATAACTTAACTTAAAAGGCGTGAGGGTGGATCAAAAATGTGGAAAGTCTGGGAGTGCCTGAGGGGCTGAGGGCTCTGGCCTGAACCTATTGAAAGTCTATTTTGAGAGGTAGATGTCAATACGAACTAGTGAAGGTTCATTATGTTTTGTGTTCATTACGCTGTCTGTTATTTTGTCACAGTGACACTCAGGGTATTGGTTGATTGACTTTGTGAGTAAAAGGAAGCCCTGTGGATATTCTGGATCTGATTTCTGTCACTAGAACAGGTGTTTCCCCTTCAGCCTTCCATTTTTATTTCCTTGCCTTCATGATCCTCCCCTGCTCTTCTGTCCAGGCTATAGGATCAGACTCGGCTCCAGCACAGATAAAAAGGATACGGGGCGGCTACATGTGGACTATGCCCAGGCGAGAGATGACCTGTACGAATGGGAGTGCAGACAGCGAATGCTGGCTCGCGAAGAGAGGCACCGACGCAGGATCGAAGAGGACCGTCTTCGCCCCCCATCACCACCCCCAATAGTCCATTACTCAGAGCACGAATGCAGCCAGCTTGGAGAAAAGATCAAAGGTGAACCTCTTATCCTCCCCATGTGTCAGGTGTACAGATATATTTTAGACTTTCCAGGATAGCTGTGGCCTGTTGCAGGGTTGTTGGCAGTATAGACTTTTCCTTTAGTTTTTTTAATTGTTATTTCACGTTGTGCACACTTTCTGAAGCACTGGCAGAGATTGATCTAGTGGATATGCTACAATTGGCTGGGTATAAATGCTATTTGTCTCTCAGAGTTTGAGGCACCATGCTGCTAAATAGAAAGCGCCGTCTGTTGTAATGTCTAAATGACAACCCACTGCGTGTGGCGACGGAATGAAAGAGAACAGGGCTGGAAGCAAAAGATTTTTGCAGAGGAGTTATTTAAGTTTGGAGATGAAGGTAAGAGAGAAATCATGCTTTGCCTGACATCTTATGTTATTTTTATAGTCTCGCATAATACAGTTTAGCTACAAACACGCCATCAGTGTGTGCTGGTAGGAACATTCACCACCTTTTCTCTTGCAGTGAATAGAACAGCTTTGTTCATATGGTCTTCGCCTCTCGGAACCTTTTTTCTGTCCTGCCACCTTGCCAAATCTCTAACCTGCCATCTCACACTTAGATGTGACATTTAAATTGCCCTGGAAATGAATCTTGGCCACCTCGCATTCAGTTGGTCTTCTGGAGGAATAATTGGGAAATGGCTTGTTTTTGAAATGTCTTTCATACAGTGAGCTTTTTTTCCCCCTCCTCCAGCTCAAGCTTTGTTTATTTCCACAACGCTAAAACGTATGGCCTGCTTCATAACTGTCTCGGTTGTTTTAGGTGAACACTGACAACATATTGGCAGGTATATTTCATTTTTAAGACCATTATGATCAGCAGCAGGCTATTATTATATTCTTCCAACTAGTTTTAATACACAACAAAAATGGATTTGCTTATTGGTACGGTATTAGGCCGGCAGCTCGTTACCCAGCATGCCTGTAAAAATAAATCATTCTATTAATATTGAGTTCAGCCTCAGGAATTAATCTTTATGACACATTGATTCAATCTGGGAGGTGGTGATGGATTATTAATGCAAATCATTAGACGGAGCTTTGTGACTCTCAGTGGTCAGGACAGACGCAAATAAATCAAGATGCTCCCGCAGTGCAATCTCACTTGAGTCATTTGAGCAACACCTCGCTCCACTGTGAAAGCAGACTGCTCTTCACTCAGCCTCTGTGTGTAGTGTGTAGTGTGTGTGTGTGTGTGTTTGTTTATGTGCACTTTCATTGGTATTTGTGTGTTCTTGTATAAGTATGTGATTATATGAACACATAGGCATATGTGTTTGTAGGTATATGCTTGTATTTACATGAGTGTGTGCACTCATCCCTTTGGGCTAAGGGTGGGAATCACCAGGGCCCTGTGATATGAAATTACAGTATTCACGCCATGATACAATATCACTGCGATTTTATAAATATTGCAATCGGCCCAGTACTGTGATAACGTATATTACAGTATATTGTCATTTAATTATTTTTTTAACTGCAGATTTTTTAAAGAAAAACTTTATCAACACTTGTTTTATCTAATGAGCTAAAGTTTTCAGTCTGTTTGTCTTGCTTCCGGTTATTTTTCATGCAGCAAAATGGGATTGTCAAGCAAACAGACTGAGTAACACTGTCATAAAAGCCTTACCCTAGATTTATATAACGGTGATCGTGTATCATTCTAATGTATGGTATTATCCTGTGCTGTATCCATTTCCCCCCTATCCCTAGTGTATGCGTTTGTACACTAGTCCTCATGTAATTTTAGCTGATGATTAATCACCATATAAATAATTGCAATCATTGGTGTAATAGTCCTTTTTCTTTGTGTGCTACTATTAAAGTGTATGTCTAAAGCAGTCAGTTTAACTGGTTAGCCATCTGGCTGTCCATACTTAGTAGCTTGAATATGCCAGAGCTTTATTTAAAAAATGTATTTCTATTTTATGTTTGCTTTTAATCAACATATAAACATTTGGAAATGTGTTTGTGTGAGATTTACGGCAGTCCTGAATACCATTTTGAGGGTTTGGAGGGTCTGGGCAGTAATCAGCAGTAAATATTCCGAGCTTCACTCCAGAGGGCGGGGACCTGAGTATAAATACAGCTTAAAGAATATGCTAGCAAACTGTATTGTGGTGATGGCACCTGGCATTTTTAAGTAGTTTAGTGTTTTATTGAGAAGAAATGTTATTTTAGGTTCATTCATACAAGAACGTTGAAGGGCCAGAATACAGGTGGAGTGGTGGATTTTCCAGACTTGAGCAGAGGACCATGTTTTTAGCTGTTAGCAGCGTTCTAGTTGGTAGAGGCCGTGTTTTTCTGTTCTTAGCTGCGTTACGGACCATAACCTTAAGTCATCCAGACCTTTACTGACGGCATACAATTCAGAGAAATAAAGAAACATATATCTAAATCACAGAATTAAAAACCCATTACCTGCCCAGTGAACGAATATTTGAATGGTTGAATATACAGGTCCAGCCCTGGTGGTTGTGCATGTTTGGCATCATTGGTTAGGGGGTGCTCATTTGCGTTAGTGGTTAGAATGTGCGTGTGAGCCTACTTAAGAATGTATGTGCGCGTGTGCTTGCGTTTGTGTATGCGTGGGAGGGTGCATGGCGGCTGTGTGTTGGGGGGCGGGGGGGATGGAGGAGGAGGTGACGAGAGGATTAGGACAACAAGGACAAAGTGATTCTTATTGTGCCATTCACAACAGCAATCAATATCTCTCTTGTCTCTCCGCATCACCTTATCTGCCTGCACAGCCCGAGCCAGAATTATGTTAAACAGCCCACAGGCCTCCTGAAGCCGCGCAGAATCGCGCCGCTACTCGCGCCTCCGAACAAAGAAGCGTCTTCTGTCGAAACTGCCTTTTTGAATAGAGACAGCAAATGGCGACACTAAAGCCCTGAGCAGAATCTTAATGCCCTTCATTACAATGACTTTCCCCATCTCACTTCACTCCCACCCACAAGCTCTGGGCCAAGGCTTTGTAGTAGCCTTTAGGGAGCAGCTTGGCTAGCATTAAAAACCTGAGCCAACTTCAATTGCAACGCACCTGCAAGAGCTGCTGGATGTGCCGGACTACCAATAGTGCGAGTCCCAAGCTGGGTAATATGCAGTAGCTCTTTTGGAGAATTTTTAGAAGGTTGTTGCACTGCAGCAGCGAGCCGTTTTGTGCCAGATTGGCCCATGGTTCAGGAGCTCTGCTCAGCATGAGAACAGCGCACGATTGTTTCAGTCTGTGAGAAGCCAAACAAAATCAACAGGCTTTTCCGTTTGTGCCGTTTTACTTATTCCTTTATTATTAAGTGTTTTCATGGATTGAAATGTTAAGATTGATCATAGTGAACAAACCGATGCCCTCTGTAGGCATGACGTGTTCAGTTCACCGCTGTAGGCTGTAATCCCGTTAGAGCACCAGAACCGCTCAACGCGGAAAGCCCTGTAAAACACGTTCCAGTGTGAAAACCACATTAGCGTATCTGGTAGCTTAATGGAGGCCTGATTGTTTTAGAGCTACTAGAACATCATGGCTTTCTCTCTGCCTGAATGGTAAATACCTTATGAGGTGTGGACTTTTGTACTTTACTGCCCGTTTCTATGACCTCCAGTTCATCGCTCTCTTCTTTCAGCCCAGTTGTGCGCTACACAGACATGGCACGCCAGATGTATTTATCCGTTGGCACTCTAGTTGGAATCAGAGTTTGGCTAATGGTGCCCAAAATACATCTTGGAAATCCTCCTTCCTTCTGTGATGTTTTCCTCCCTCTAAGCCCTCCTGTTTGCTCGCACGTCCCTGTAGTTTGTCTTGGCCCAATAAACATGTCCCGCTAATGTGCTTCGACACTGTTGGGTCTAAGATGGTACGCATTCCTCCCTGACACCAAGCTTTACTCCCTCCCAACCATCTGTCTCTGTCTCTCTCTCGCTTTCTTTCACCCTGTCTTTTCTTTCTTTCCCTTTTCTTTTTCCTTGTTCTCTCTGCTTTTCTTTCTTTCTATCTCTTTTCTTTCTTTCCTTTTTATTCTTCTCTCTTTCTTGTCTCCTCTTTCCGTCTTCCTTTTTCACTTTAATTTTTTGTCTCCTTTTTTCTTTCTTTCTATCTTTTTCTTTCTCTTTCTTTCTTTCTCCTCCTCCACTTTTGTTTTTGCCTCTTTCTTTCTGTCTGTCTCACTCTTTGCTGTATCTTTCTCTCTCTCTTTCTCTGTTTCTCTTCCCTGTTCTTTTATTTCTATTTCTTAATTTTCTCTCTGTTTCTGTGTCACTGTTTCTGTTATGTTTCTTTCCCTTCTTTCTGTTTTCTTTTTATTTCTCCTTTCTTTCCCATCTTCTTTCTGTCTTTTCTTTCCCTCTTCCCTCATTTGTCTTTCTCCTATCTGTCTCTATCTCTCTTTCTGTCTCTCACACACTAACACTCACTCACTCACTCACTCACTCACTCACTCTCTCTCTTTCTTTCTCTCTCTCTCTCTCTCTCTCTCTCTCTCTCTCTCTCTCTCTCTCTCTCTCTCTCTGTCTCATGTCTTCCACTTGGTCTTCCTCCTTTCAGATGACGCAAAGTTCCCAGAGGCAGTCCGCGTCCTGCTGACCTGGGTGGAACGAGGGGAGGTGAACCGACGAAACGCCAACAACTTCTATTCCATGATCCAGTCCTCTAACAGCCACATTCGCCGGCTGATGAACGAGAAGGCCGCTCATGAGAAGGAGATGGAGGAGGCCAAGGAGAAGTTCAAGAACGCTCTGGCCGGGATCCTAGTGCAATGTGAGTGGTGCCTCCTGCACAGCTTAGAGCTATATGTGTTTTTTTTACACTCAGCAGATGAGTTTGTTCACTTGTCATGTGAGCTCTCGCTACACTTTCAGACATCTAACAGAATATAGGGCTGCATGATAGGCATAATAAAAGCACATTGAGATTACAAGGTAACAACAGAATCACTTTGCTGTATGTTATAATGCATTGGCACATCCTTGATTTGGTTAACGTTTGGTCTGCTTTAACTTTTTTAATTGATTTATGTAATTTTTGGATTACATGAATGTCTTTAGCCATAGAAACTCCCAAATAACATCTGTTATTGGTCAGAGTGTTCACAGCATACAATACTGCATTGACATTTGGATTCAGGACCCTTTTGCAGTGTCAGTTTTGCAAAGGCCAATGTGATGATAAAGATGTATTAAATGATGTATTGTGCAGCCCTAATAGAACGCATAAATTCAGCAGTGCTGTAGACATGATTGAATCAGTGCCAAGAGCAAAGATTCATTTACACACACATGCAAAGTGAGAGTCCATTTTCCCACAGCGTCTGGGGAAATGTAAGTATTTACTGTAGCATAAAGTGATATTTAAAGAGTCGGACAAAGGCGAGCAGGATTGGATTTAGATTTCATTTGATTTCTTTATGCTCTAGGGTCTTTCATTCTGTAAACAGTTTTTCAATATGTTAGAAAACTTTGTGCCCATAATAAATAAAACACGACGAATATTAAACTGTACCAATATGTGGAAACTAAATAACATCAGAAGTTTTGACCCAGTTACAACACAAGATTCTTCACAAGCAAGTTTTCCTTGCTTCCTTCCTTCCTTCCAGCATGGACAAGCTTGTAGGTAGTGTGACATGCTCGACTTTCAAACCTGATTCCCAGGTCTTTGCTCTACAAGCCTTCTTTTATGGTTTCTAATGGTGTATACATCTGGACTGGGGTCAATTCACATCTTTTTTTCCCCCATGTTTAAATATTTCAGTTGAAATAAAGAATCAGACAACTTTTTTAATTTGAGGGTAGAAAACTTTACTCATTCACAACACCAGTGATGATCTGAGGAAACTTTATAGTCTTCGTAGGGTATTTTGGTGTTACTGACCCAATGCATTCTGGGATGTTTTGACCTAAAAAATATTGTCGATTAAAGCTTTGGTGTAATTCAAACTGACAATTTGATCCAAACCGCACTGTATCAGTTCTCAGTTTTGTTTTCACTGAAGTGGAATTAAGTCACAATTCCCAGCTGGACTGAAACGGACCCCAGTCCTGGTATGTATCCTGTTGATGATAATGTTATGCGTGCTGTGGTGCGAGTGCAGTAAGGAGTAAGGAGGTAAGTGGTGCTCCAAAGGCCTCTTCCCAGTCTTGAGCTGAATGCAGACACAGGTAGAGTATTCAGACTGCATCAGCACACAGCAGCTGCATAGACCCCAACACTTACCACTAGCTGGCATGAGTAGCTGACTCAGCATTTAGCGAGACCCTTCAGTCGGTGAGCAGTTTAAGACACCAGTTTGCAGTAGTCTCTGGACAGCACTCCTGATGAGGATGGAGTGACCATCCCTAGAGTTAAAGTAAGTAACCCTCCAAAGGACAGAGGCTTCGTTCAGTCAGGTTATAATGCAATTACTGAAAGTACTGTGGGCGGAGACTTTGATATTATGGCACACTGCTTGACTGAAGACCACCTTGGTAACTTCTGTGTCACTAATCTCCAGGCAGCTTCACACACACACACACACACACACACAAACATGCTACTTTCTCCTCTTTGCACTCTGTCTCTCTTTCCGGCCCCTCTGTGCCGGCTGCTCGATACTGTGATTGATTAGGTGTGAGTTGATCTTTAAGGAGTAATGGATATGGTCAGAGGTGCTTTGTACTGCACATGAGCAGCTGCACCGAACACTGCCTTAATGCTGATTGGTTCAAACGCCTCCCTAGTCGGCCTTTGCTTTGAAAGACACTAACATCTCCTCCGTCTGTAGTGTAGCGGTAAGTAGAGGTGGGGCGGTATACTGATACAAAAGCGAATGCCAAACCTGGGGAAACTCGCTCACCCTCCTGCGGCACGGTGACGCACAAAAGTCATTTTCTATTCATGAGTGTGTCATGGCTCCGGAGTTCCACCTATACAAATGTCACCATGAAGTTTGAGATCCCACAGGGCAGGTTTACAAGCACTGCCAGGAAAACAATAAGCACATACATATACATAAGTTCATTTCTCCTCTCTCTGAGGCTTGGAGTCCAATGAGCGTGTTTACTTTCGAAGGCTATCAGCCGATGCCACATTTCCCCGAGTTGCTGACTTCACCTGCCAGTTTATGCGTGTGCTGTGCATTTTTCTCCCCTGCCTCCGCCACGTTTGAGGTTGTAGCAGCAAGCTCGAGACAGTTTGCACGTGGCAGAGGCACACAACTGATCAAAATGCTGATTTATTGGATTTTGCATTGTGGAATAGCGACCCACTAAAGCAAATTAATTTTGCTCACGCTAGAGTTCAGTGATGGAATTGATGTGTCACTTTAATGCCAAGTGAAATGTCATTTTTAACACGTATTTTATCACTGAGATTATTTAACTTGACAGGAAATTAATGAGGTAGGGCTACCCTCCACTGGTATTTAGTATGATCTTCCATCTATTTGGAGACGACAGACATCAACAGTGTGAAGTCATTCTGTCAGAAGGGGTGGGAGGGGGGTTGCAGCGTTTGCCGTGTAGTATAATAATGCATTGATTTATTCAAACACATGCGGTGTAGTAGTTATTCACCATGCATTAAGAGCATTAACACAATTTCTGAATACTATTTCTTTGATATGGAACGAAAGTGATCCAACGAAACCATAAAAATGATCAGTTTCTAAACAAAGCAAACACATTAATATGAATATAAGTCATGCATTAGGTGGCACACACTTGATCTTCACTCTGACTAACCAAATTAATAATAAGCGCTGAATTCTGTTCTGAATAAAGCTCAAGTACTTGTTTGGAGAGGGAAAAAAAAATCGTCAAGAAAGGAAACCTTTTCCATTAAACAGTGGTGGGGAACACTACAGCATACATAATCCTCCAGTTCTATATGCTGATATTCCTAAAATGATAAAATTATGCAAATTTTGTCAAGATGCTTCATAATGAGGAAGAGCGAAAAGTATCTGTATGAGTTAGGAGGATCCTAAAAGAGTGTCGGCAGACTGTGTGTTACCATAAACAAGATGCAATCTGCTCCACCACATTGGGTGTTTTATAGCATGGCCTGGTAAACATATTGCTTCCTTTGCTTTGAACAAGAAGTTTAGCGCTGCATACATTACACCTAACTTGGTCTCCAGGGCTCCTCATGTAACCGCCAAATTCGCTTTTCTATCCTATTGATGGGAAACAGAAGAGAGAAAATGGTCAAAATTGCACTGAAGTGTCCTCTCCTGAGGAGCGCTTTATAAGAGCTGTGCTAAGAAATGAGATTGATTTTACACTAGTCTGCTGAAGTCAGCCTCAGAGTGCTTCACACATGAATGGCGTTGGCGAAATAGTTGATTTCTTTGCTGTATCTGGTAAATCTTGGATTAAACTCTGCAAGAAGCATCCATGTGTGGCAAGACCAAAAAATGTTTTAACGGAGCCGTCATCGTTCCCTCAAACCCACACCGGCAGGCACACACGGAACTCAGGAAAGCATGCGCACACGTAAGCACAAACATGCTATTTACCCCGCCTTCCTAACGATCCCTTCCGTCAAATTAAAGGATGCTGAAGTCACTATCGATCCTGCCGCAGTACTCTCACTCCAGCTCGCCTGTGCTTCGGACTCGGCTTTGGCAGCCCTATTAAGTCCCATGGGTTTATTAGCACCCCCCCCTTTTCCCCCCATTGGAGTATAGAGAGAAAGAAAGAGAAACAGGCCACAAATCGGTGAAAAGCCTTCAAACACGTCACTGAAAGGCGACAACTAGCAAATAATATCAATAAAGCTCAGTAAAACTCCTTTGTAAGAAAGCAGACGGCCTGTTCCGCTATCGGCAGTGATCACGCTCCCCGTTAAACTGTTGCCATGGCACATGCTGTGCTGGAGATGACTGCACACATGGTTCCGCTCACTCGCAGAAGAAGTGATGTTTCACGCAGCATGAGGAGGTGTAACATATCAAAATGCATTGAAGCCGTTTCTCTGAGAGCAGCGTCGTCAAAATTGTTCCAGCTAGCAGGTTTTATACTTCAGCTAATTTTCCATGGTTTAAATGAGTACCAAAGTGCTTTGCATGCAATAAAGCAGGAGCCTGTCAACACATAAAGGAGACTGCTACTTTTGTTTTGCACTGGAGGTAAAAGGACAACGTAGCCAACATTAAACACTATTTAGCCATAGCAGGCGCTACAGTGAGAAGACTTCCCTTTCTTATGACGTTGTTTAGTAGTTGTGAGAACCTTTTGGAAAACAGGGATCTAATGCAAAAAAAGGCAGACAGCCCAGGGAAGCCCGATATCATGCCTGTCTTTATTAGCCTCTACATCAGTGGCTGCATTACACATTATGTATGTTGGGTATTGTAGTGAAAGAACAATAAGCATGAAAACCTAAATATAGAATATTATATAGCATGAAAATGACATATTAAAGGAGACTTAATATGGCATTCCCATGTAGCTTTTCTTTTAGTTCAAAGTACATGCCTCTCTCTCACAGAAACCACTTTTCTCAGCTGACTGAAACGCTGCATTAGAATTCCATCCCTTGTCTCTGTTATAAAGTATGTCAACTCATAACACAATCCTTATCGCCCGCCTACCAGCAAGCTTGACACGCCCTCACAGAAGAGGTAAAACAGTGAAAACTTACCACTCTGAAACATCCTGCTTCAGTCTAGCTTGTGAAGGTGGATCAGATCTACAAACTTGTTCTACCTGACTGTAAAACTGTTACCATTGTAGGAAAAGCCACAGCAGTGTGGAGGCAGAACAGTATATTGTTTTGAGAAGAATGAAGGATATAAATCTATTCTAGTAGATGCCAAACATACAGTTGTGAACATAATAAAATAAGCATAATACTGTATGACCCCTTTAGATCTAGTTCAGGCAGGAATGCCCCTTTAAACAAGTGTCGGAAGCCAAACAAGAAATCAGTTCGTGCTTACTTAACATCTCTGTTTAGACCTGCAGTTTGCGTGATGCTAACGGGTGTGAAAACCCATTGTTTGTCAGCTCTGTTAGCCTTTTCGCTGTAGTGCAAAACTGGAATATACCTGATCGACTACATTTCGGAACCGTTGTGCAGTTTTAGTTTTTGCTGAGCCATCAGCTACAATGATCAGCAATTGCATCTTTATGAGCTAACATATAAAGCACCACAGACACCTAAACGGTCCTAAAATGGGCTGTACTGTAACCATGGGCAAAAAGCATTCAAGTATTCTATAAAAGCGACACATGTGAAACCATACACCACATGGAATTAGATTCATTCCTGAGCTTGTGTGTAGCGCATGCTCTACCAATCTTGCACAAAGGCACACAGGAACATAGTTAGATCAGTGGTGTCTGACTGCATGGGAGCCAAGTGGGGTTCATCTGTTTCCTTTTAGACACCAGAAGAAGCTGATAAATAGCAAAGGTACTGAGTTTTGTTAAAGAGAGAAACACTTACCTGTGCACTAAAGGGACTTGACACTTTATACTGAAGGTGCTGAGTTTCAGCTTTGAGGTGTGTAATAGATGCTTCAGCAGCAGTGTTTTTATCCAGATGTTTCCAGCCAGGCGATGACTCCATCCCTCCAGTAGAGGATTACAGCTACATACAGTACTGTGACTGTCAGAAACCTCCCTTCATTTATTTTATTTCCAGTCAGAATGACCACTAAGTACAAGCTGTTCATTTTCAGCTTTATATAAAACATTTTATTTATTCATTCATTGATTTTTTTTTTATTTATTTACCCAGACATTTAGTGTGTGCAGCGCTTTGTCTTGCATATCACTCTCCAAGTAATCTCAAACACATTCAGTGATGTTAAGATCTGAACTCTGGGGTTATTAGTCTATTGTTCTGGGAATATTAGCAACTTTGTTGTTTGATTTGCAAATGGCTTCTTGACAGCTGCACTGCCTTTCATACCCACAGCAGTGCTTGGTCTTCTCACAGTGGACGCTATGGAGTTTTCTCACCTGTGGATGTTTTCAGATCTGAAGTAAGATTGCAGCTTAATTTTCTCCTCTCTCTCAGAGATGAAAGCTTCGAGTACTGTTTATCGGACGGTGACAACTTTGGTAGTTTAAGAGTCCCATGTTCTCTTCTTTCAATACTTTTTGGAACTCTTGACTTTCTCCTTTCTTTATGGAGGTGGATTATCTTATGTCCCCTGAAAATGAACAACTTGTACTTAACGTCCATTTGGAGTGCCGAGTAAATAAACTAAGGGTGGTCTTTGACTTTTACACAGTGCAATGCCAACCTCTTAGACGAACACAGACTGATTGATTGTCTCATCTCTCATTTCTGAGCAGATGAACCCATTTTGGTAGGGCTCTAATGAGTTGACATAAGGCGAGACGTCCTCTCTAATCCACGCATGCAGCAAAGTAATGATGTGCTAGCTCGCTGTAGGTGAAAAGCGCATCTCATTAGCTTCTGAATCTACCTGCTCTTTTTGAGAACCAGAGATATCTTTTGATTATCACACATGGTGCCTCTGAGCTTCCAAGGAGGTGAGTGGTGTTGCGGTAATTAAAAAAAGAAAGAAAGAGAGAATCACTTTGCTCCTGTGGTTTATCTCTCTCTTTCCCTGTCTCTCTTTCTCTGTCTGAGAGCTTGAAGTCCGCAGGCTTTTGGTATGGAAGCTCTTACAGTGCTCTCAAAGGAGAAATTGAACAGAAGTTTCCAGAGTGGTCTGCACTGGGCATGTAGATCAAATAGCCCAGCTATTAAACTCCTTTCCCTGAAGCATTAAGCCTAGTCCACCCATTTAAGCTTAGTCACCCATGTTCAGTATTGTACAGTAGAGAGGGAGGGAGAGTAGGGGGAAGAAAAGTAAGTTCACTTGCCTTCCTATCTGACACCAGTTTTTTTCCACTCCTCTGCTCCTTCCCAATCGCCCCTCTCTCTCTCTCTTTCTTTGTGGACGGTACAAACTGGCCCCTGCGTCCCCCTGCCACAGTTGAGCAGATTGTGTCTGTATTCCACGCTGCTTCCAAACAAAAGGCATGGGACCATTTCTCCAAAGCCCAGCGCAAGAACCTGGACATGTGGCGCAAGCAAGCAGAGGTTGGTGTTTTCATTTTTGCTCTGTTCTGTTTGAAGTGAATATGTATACACCTCATATCTTTACCAGTCATTATGCCTCGCATACTGATCCATTAGCCCTCTCTGCTCCCCCCCGTTCCCTCCTTCAGTCTCCCGCATGTTAAGCGGAGTCCATATGCTCCCTCCTAAGTCGAACATTAATTAGTTCCTAAGCAGGGATATTGGAGACAGTCTGAGCGCTCTCCACTGTAACAGAGCTGCAGCCGTAATCGTCAGAGAGTGAGTGCGTGATCTCCCAGCAGCCCAGAACCCCTTAGCAGGTAACACACCTGAGTGAGCACTCACCCAATATGCATCGGCCCAGACCCTTTTCATCACAGGTTTATCACAGGGATCTCTGGGGCTCTACTCCAGATCAATGCAGTCGGAAGAAACTTGCTCACTTACTCTCTGCCTGTGCAAGGCTTTCTTACTAGAGGAAGATTGTCTTCTTTTGTCTTGATTAGTTCTGAAGCTAAATTGGTCACAGGAACAGACTTGCTATTAATTAATGAGCTCCAGCAACTTTTTTTTTTCATGGGGAGGCTGATGAAGAGTAACACTGTTGTGATTTTCTGGTCATTCGGTAAGTGTCGAGACCTATCTCTGGGCGCCAGCAAGCGAAGACCAAATCTGGTGTGTAATTAAAATCTTAATCTCTTTTTTTCAGGCTGCAACACAGCAGCATTTTACATGGATCGCAGGGCTGATACTGATTCACTTAGAATTTAAGCGTTAATCCAAGAGTGCTTGGAAAGGTCCTATTTTCCAAGTAATGAACCTGCAACCAACAGGAAATTCAGCTCCTTTTATCTTGTAATCATCTTAGATGTTAATGGTACTGGATTTGGAACGAGCATAACGTTGTAGGTGTTCCAGGAATTAAAGTTAAACCAAAAGACTCATCATCATGAAAGGTAGGTGGTGAAAAAAGGTGGTGAGTTTTATTATATTGTCTGCATTTGCTGATTTACTTGTTTTTTTTGTTTGTTTGTTTGTTTTTTTTTATGAACATTGTTTCTTTAAATGTGTTGTCCTTGGTTCTTTATCGTACTGAAGCAATTTATGATATTTGACGCATCCGAAAATGGATGTTGAAGTCTCATCCCACTTGCATTGCTATAATGCTCAGGATGTCTCCAGTTATCACCCTAGTAATCCCTTGTGCTGCTTAGGCCAAGCCTCCATTTCAGCCTGCTCTGCGACTATGTTGCACAGCCTGTTTTATTCTGCCTCAAACCAGTGAGCTACCGTCACTCTTAACTGCGTTTCCATTGTAAAACAGCGAATAGAGAATCCGCGGACCTTAGTGGGCCACAGCTATCAGTGTAATTCCTGCAGCACTCATTTCCCCTGCTCTGCTGTACAGTGAACTCATTGATGAAGAAGTAATTGCTTCTTGATTAAGACTGGTTGTAGTCAGTCCAGGGAGCTAAAAAGTCCAGGTTTTTTTAATGTTCTCTGTAAGGCAGGGGCGTAGCCGCCTATAGGCCTGGGTATTGATCAGAGGCCTACTCAATCAAATGGGGGAAAATATTTATTACACCACATTGTTTAACCTGATTTGCTTTCTTTGAGTACTATCAGTGAATTAAGACCAATCAAAGTCATTACGCTCTCTGCCAAGATCTGCCTTATTTTCCCTTAGTCCTTCGGTCACTGCTTAGCACACTGTTGCTATCTACCATTGCGTCAAGGCTTCAGGAAGTTATCAGTGCCTTAGGACACTGAGCTCTGGGTAGCATCTGAAGTTTTTTTATTTATTTGTTTATTTTTATTTATTTATTTGAGATTTAATTATGGAAACAGTGACGAGACTACACAATAAACAGCTTTAGTTTGGCCATAACCTGGACTGCCTGCTATGTTTATCTCCGTACAAACCACTACGCTGACTTTGTCCAGAGTAACCTCTTGAGATGTACGGATATGCAGCACATACAGGTTACTTTAGGCTAACATACACCATCGCTATGATGCACATGTGAGAATTTATGGGCGCAATTAACAGATTATGCCTGTAAAATGCGAACATCATCATTCATTTCTTGTTTCAGCCACTTTGCTAAATCAGCATGCTTAATCTTGTTTGAGTAACTACTCAGTGTAGGCCAGCATGACAGGCACTGGCTTGTGTTAGAACGAGTAATGAATGGTAACTTTTGTATTGTGTTTTGACATTACATGGTACAGAAAGCATAAGAAAATTCCCTGTTAACTAAAACATTGAGGACTAGTATCATATACCACAATTCAGAAACCAGCAAGTACATTATGCTGTATTATGTTTTGTTGACTGTATGAGTAGCCTACTTTCCCATTAGCTGGAGTTTGGTGTAGATAGTCTAAGATATACTGTATATCTTTTACAGCAATCACTGAGGACTGATGAGAGAGAACACAATAAAAGAAGAGAGGTAAATTAAATACAATCAATGTGAAAATATTGCAGCATTCATTTTCAGCTGTATTTTCAGAAAACCTTTTTCATGCCCCATTTGTTATAGCACATGGCGGTTAGGTTCAGGTTTTTATGTTGCTGTGTTGTTTTCCCTTGTCTTTGTATATCTCAGCTGTCTGATTTTAACTTGGTAATTGTCATCTTTGTTATGCGAAAGCTGGGCCTGCAGTGAGTGCATGCTTTAAACTGAAGGGTGCTGTTGGTTGATGAAGGGAAGTGATGGTAGGGTTTATGTGAGTCCAACATTCTGGTTGATGTCAGCTGACACAGTCTTGTTTTGTATCATGCCAGAAAAGGGTTTAATGATGGCACTGCTGTCAGCTGTAGAATATAGCCACGTTGCGGTACATAGCGCAATTGGTAATTGTATGTACCGAGCTGGCCTACTCACTTTTTCACAGGCCTACACAAAAAAATATTTCTGCCGATGTCACTGCTGTAAGGATGGAAAGTTTTACTGTTTGAATGTCAGCGTTTTTAAAAGAACCATACAAGAATATCCCAACAAGAAAGTCTGCATAATTATTATCATGAATAAAAAATCACTTTTGTTTACTGTGTGCTTTTTGCATCTTATAAAGAGCAAGTTTATTTAACTGTTTATCTTAAATGCTTAAGCTATAAATATAAACCTGTAAATTGGAACACTTGAGCCAAATTTTAAACTTTTTTTTTCTCGTCTTCTTGTCTAAACATTTCTCCTGAACAGATTTTATGCAGCTCACTTAAGGTAAAGTTCAAAAAACTAAATTCATGCAACATGTTTTATGTAAGTGACCACTCGTTCTTCTGACCGCTGCTGTGAATAATTCTGACTTGGTAAGTTCCTCTAGAGACTCATTTCCAAACACTCAAACCACTCTGAACGACTTTGTTTACATCTTAATAAAGTCATTATTTAGAAATACTGAACATTGGGTGGGAGAAACTGCCTGTACCGCTTTATCATATATTTATATGAAGTATGTCCTTTTACAGTTAAAAGCTGCCGGTCTGCTTGATGTGATGCTCAGCTTCTTGTGTTCTGATGTTCTCTGTGGTTCTTTTAATGTGTCAAAATAGTCTGTCAAATTACAAAATAATACACAGTTTGTTTCATTGTTTGCCTTTTGGTACTAAAATGAATGTAGTTATCCTGGTGAATTTTGTTTCCATTTTGGTGTTTTTAAACAAGTTCAATTGTCCAGAAATGCTCTTTTAGCACTGAGCCTATTCAAAGTATTTGCCAGGCTAAAAACAGGTTTTCTGTAATTGCTCAAAAAAAGCTAAAAATGATGACCTAATTGATTAGTGGTGCCATAAAGGTATTTGAATGAAAGTAAAATCAGAATAACAGAGCGACTTCTGATTAAAGTACCAGTCGGTCATTCTGTGCAAGGTCTGGAGGCTCTAAGTTTTCACCCCTCCAATCAGGCCTAGGCTATAGGCCTTCCCACAGAATGGCATCTCAAAACTCCCCCGGCCTTCCCTGCCCTAAACTGTCCACACGACCATACCACTACCCACGCCAACCCACCACCCTCTGTTCTGGGGCTTCTAGATAAACCCAGGGCTCTCGGCCCTTAACCAATCAGAGTTGGTTAATGTCATGCTTGACCGTTCTAATGACCCTCACTATTGTTTATGTCCCAAAAGATGTGTGTTTGGAAGAGTGACAAGGCTGAGAATTGTCTACAGGGACCATTTGTTCTTACCATATAGTGCATAGTGTAATTAACCACTGTTACCTCCAGCCTTGCACAGAAACTCTCCAGACACCCAGGTGCACAGAAGGGAATGCTCCTGATGACATTAGTTATTACCAGTCAAGAGTAAAATATGAGCAATATGGAATAGGACTCTAAACTCCTTACACTGGTTATCTATATATTCAAATAATCCTGTCCCTTTGCACTGCATTTCTGGCATTGTCTGTCTTTACTGTAGTTGGGTTCAGTCTTTGTAGTTAGAATATGATCAGCTCACTGCTTTATAGTTCATTAGTTAATTCAGTTACAGTTGCTCTCTATCCACAGCACAGTTTGTAACCCCTCACATCATAAATGCTTTGAGAGCAACCATCAGCTCCTCTTGAAAGCCCCCCACTATGATGATCCGTAACTGTAGGAGAAGTTGGGATTTTCTCCTTGGGGGAGGCTTTTAACCGTCTCAGTTCTCCCAAAGTTGTGCTTTTGGAAGTGCTCCATCAGCAACCTGGCCCATCCATTAGTTTGTGTTAAGGGCTTTTAGTATCAGCTCCTGTCTGCAGTAGGGTGTTGGTGGATGGCAGGTGTGATGACAGCTCACTGTGCACTGCGCTCTCCTGTTCCGTCACCTTCATAAATGCTTGGACTGAGCTGCTGTTAGTCATTCAGAAGGTAAGCAGTTAGTTTCTGAACCACTGCCAGCCCCCATCACCAGCCGCACGTTTAAGGAGCATGGTTTACCTCCTGGTCTCTCTGAACGCCCCCCTGCAGCTTAGATTGTCTGCGCATTGGGTGAGCGAGGCTTTGGTAAGTGCTGCCTCTCTCCGGTCAGTATAAGTGTTTGGTGTGCTGGGCTGTTTTTCCCAGCGTTGCGGCAGGTAGCTGCGTGTGATTGGGCAGTCTAGCTGAACTGAATGGAATGGTGGGTGCTGTGATAGGAGGCTCTTCACTCTCTATCTCTCTCTCCTTCTAGCCTTCATTTCATCTCTTTGTTATCTCTGTGTCTTCTCTCTGTCGGTCATTGTCAGTCTTTACTGTCTGTTTATTTCCTTCTGTCTAATCTAGCTTTACTCTACTTTTCCCTGTCCCTCACTTCCTCTGTTTTTCTCTCCCTTCCTCATATTCTGTCTTTCTCCTTCTCTCTCTCTCTTTCTCTATTTCTTTATCTCTCTCTCCTTCGGCGTCTTTCTTCTTATTTTTGTTCTTTCTAGCTTTCCTACTGTCCCTCTCCTGTCTTTCTCCTCACTTTGTTGATTTGTAATCTCCCTTCACTCCTCTTTCTTTCCCTCTCTCTCTCCTCTCGATTCTTTCTTTTTGCTCTCATTTTTTGCCTATCCCTCTGCCTCACATTCTCCTTTCTCCCTGCCTGTCTATCTGTAATTTCCCTTCACTCTATTTCCTTTCTCTCTCATTCTCCCCTCCTCACATTGTCCCTCAGTCTTTTTTCACTGCCATTCTTTTTCTCTTTACTCTGTCTATCTGTCGCTCTTCACTCTGGCCCTCTGTCCCTCTCTCTTCCCTCTAGCATTCCCTTGTTCTCTTATTTTAGTCTCTCCACACTCTTTGTATTTGTTTCTCTTCAGTTTCTCTCCATCTCTGTCTCTTATCATTCTCTCTCTCTCTCTCTCTCTCTCTTGCTCTCTCTCTCCCTCTCTGGGCAGATGAGTATATTTATTTTTTGCACTACCTGTTCGACCCCCATAATTCTCCATGAGATCATGTGTTGCAGTGCTGGACAGATGGTGGTGTTTATGCTTAGCTTTGTGTTTGTTTGTTGGGGGGTGAGTTTCTGTCCCCATAGCAGCTTTTTTTCTGTGTGTTTGTATGTGACTGTGTGTGCATTTGTGTCCTCCTCGATGCACATGCCTCATTAGCTGCTGAGCTCCCCCGTTAGGTCCGCCAGCAGGCAGCACCCATGCAGAGACATCTGCTCCTAGTGTCCCTTCTCACCCCAGTGGATCTGTGCCGGCCACAAGCACCCCCCCCCCACCCCCCCACAGGCCCCCGTTCAAGCACTGATGCCAGCTATTATAGCGTATAAAAGGCTCTCACTGCAGCGCGTGCCCACTGACCATCTGAATCGACAAGGTCAGCCAACACGAAGCCTCTCTGTGCATCACTGTGCCTGGCTCGGTTCCCTGTACACTTAGAGCACTTGAGGGAGATTACCTTTTTTTTTAACGAGCTTACTGACCAGTCAGCGTGCTTTATTACATTTCCAGTCCATATACTTCATGTGTTAATGAAAGTCTGGGAAAGGTGTCCCGGCAGCCTCAAAGGGTAAAGCTGTCCTCTCTGTCCTCTAGGAGATCAGGAACATCCATAATGAGGAGCTGATGGGCATCCGCAGGGAGGAAGAGATGGAGATGTCCGATGATGACATGGAGGACATGCCAGAAAGCAAAGACTCAGACGACTCAGGTAACTGTAATCCTCTGACACGCCGTCCACTCCCCAGTTGGGTTCAGCTATGAAGCACAGCACCCATATCCCTACAGCAGTGGTTATAAAGTCCTGCCTGCCCGCTGCCCTGCTCAATTTAGTGTTTGCACCGAAGGAGATGCCTTCCAGAGTGAAACGTTGTCACATTTAATAGGCTTAGGAATGAGAAGTGAGAACTGTGAGTTTCAGCCTCTTTTTTTCTGTCTGCTCCAGCTACACTTTTCAGAGTAAAAATGCTGATCTGGAATCAGCTAATGTGCTTTATGTAAATAGAATGAATAGCATCGCATAAAATGTTAAGATGAGTTAGCTGTTAAGATCTTAGATGAGTATTAGTCGTGAATTTGGGCTCATGTTCTTTAAGCATTTAATCCAAAATTTAAACCTTTCACCTCGTGAACAACATTCGTAGCGCACCTGCTGTTTCATACCAGTAACTATTGCATGCTAGCCCTGCATATACTACTGTACACACTGTATAAGGTATGAGCTTCCGCTAGGGGTTTTCAGTACTGGTCGCGGTGTCCGGCTAAACCTAAATTCTGCCGATCTCAAGCCAAAAAAATGTTTTGTTCAGTGTTTAACATAGCACACATTGCTAGTATTTGGCTGCTGACAACACTTCATGTTCTTTTCATCTTCATGGCTGCTGCCAAATAAAAGTAAGGTTTCCTAACAGCTTGAGAAGTGTTTTAACCGTACCGGCTCTTCTTTTCCTCTAGCACTCCTGAAGGGCATTTTAAACTGGAACTGTGGCTGGAATGACAAACATGACAGCAATTGTCAGCCCACATTTCTGTGCAACAAGCAGTTGTCTTTCCTGAGCATCTATAATTCTATTACCACTCACACCAAGTTTATTTAGGCAGCATTTGAGCATAGCTGTTGTTTGACTGAAAGCAGAAATACGAGCTAACCTCTTATGCTGAACTGCAGGGGAATCAGCAGCACAGTTTTTCATTCACTTATATTTTTTCCAGACATTGTGTCTGGTCTTACCATTCAAATACTGGTCTTCACCGGTAACAGATTTTCTCTTGTCTGACTTGTATTATCTTGTTTATATGCCAGTCTTACAATTGCCCTCGGGGTATAATTAACGTTTAATTAAACTAAATGAAACGATGAAGACTGATTGGAACGATTTTTCCTATGGCATCCACTCAGCTGTTTGGCAAATAGCGTTCATAGAGCGATTAGTCCAATTACAGTTCAGCAACAGTCCAGATCCTCTGTTCTGGGTGAAGATTCTGCAGCACCCTGCTGACTATCAGTCATTTGTCCATGCAGTCTTGCTGTGCTTGTTTACAGGAGCACCATGCCCTTCACAAACCAGCTCAGAATAGATAAGATGGTAACAAGAAATTAGGTAATTAGGAAACCTCCCTCCACTCTGATTGCATAGTGCCAAGAAATGAATGCAGGAAAACAGTAGCTAGCTCATTTCGTGAAGACATCATGCCCAAAGAAACGCACTGTTGAAGGACCCTCTTCACTCACTGTCTTGCTTGAACAGCATAACTAGTATTCCGTTATACCACCATCAAAGAAAATCCCTCTCGAGGATTAAGAAACCTCGTAGACGGTCTCTTCTCAGCAAGGCTTTGAAGCTTTTACCTACATTTGCCGCTGCACTGCACGGGCAAGTCAACAGGTGCAAAACACCTGCCCACACCAACCCCGACAAACGACTGTGAATGAAGCCACTTGGGCAGGTGAGAGGTCAGAGTTTTTAAAAGGTTACAGCAGGGGCAATGATTGGTGAGCCTTTTCACTCCTCTGCTGTCAATATGTCCCCCCTGTCAGTGGCATTGCTGGCAGGGGAGCCATTAGGCCTCAAGCACAAGACATCAAATCTAAGAGCTGGCAGCTGATTCCGTCATGATCCAAAGCCATTAGTCTTTTTTATACTCCTATAACCCCCTTTGGCAGGCTGAACATGGCGGCACACGGCTCAGAATGGCCCTGCCAGCTGCTCGTTCAGCTCGTTCGGGTTTGTTCTGCTCGTCGCTGAAGTGTCATTAGAGCCTGTTCTGCTCAGGAGCTGCTTAGCACACTAAGAGTCACTGGGAGGATACTGGGAAAAGTCACCACCGTGGCTTGTCGGTTTATTTTTACCCTGGTGATATTTGCAGCCCACTCCTCGGCGAACCCCCACTCTCCAAGGCAGGTATGAAAGGTTGGTCCGCCCCTCAGTGTGGCTTGAGATTCCTATGGAACTATCACACATTCCCAGATGTGACAGGAGCACCTTAACATGCAGATGTATGCAAATATAATCATACATTTACCAGGGTTTGATTCCCACTCCTTTTCACGCGTGACCTCGGTTATTAGAAAACCATGATAACGATCGCTGTCGGTGTGTTGTCAGATGTTTGAAAGGAGGCAGCGAGAGGGAAAAGGGCATGCTATCCACTTGGCTGATGGCGAGATTAATTCAACACCCTCCTCATTTTGGAAAACAAATATTTCACACCTGCCAGTTACCAGTACAAGCTCTGGAACGAAGGAGAGGTCCTGGATCTCCTTTCTGTCCGTCTCCGCTAAATGAGTTTGAACCAACCTAATCATCGTCTCTCATAGTTTCAGACAGCCTGATTTAGATGTCACTCAGGCCTTCTTGCGCGCTGACTGTTTCCCATCCAAGCTAATCAGTGCTAACGGGCGACGGTCCAAAGCCAGTCGAGCAGAACCTGCACGACTCCATACAGCAGCCTGTCGTGCTTCAGTCGGTGAACTGCATACTTGGGGTGGGAACTTGAGGTAAATCAATCAATAAGCAATCTCGCTCTCTTTCTCTCTTTAGTCAACTTTTCAGCAGGACAAGCAAAGCCTAGAACGGATGGTTGGAATAAAATGTTTTAAAATTGTTTCAAGGATTTAATAAGAAATGTGCTTATTATCAGAGGACGCTTAATATAGTTCTTTGACTTTATTGTTATGATGCGTTAGATAAAACACTTTCCAAGAAATTTCACAGTTCACATCTGATCAGTCGGAGCAGAGGAAAAAGAACCAGCAGTGCTTTCGTTTTTATGAAGTGCTATAGGAAACTGTGAATACAGTGACTATTATCCAGTTTTTGGCACTAAATCCTGTTAGATGAGACTAATTTTGCACCCTTTATAATGAAACTTGCAGTTGGTCAGCTTTGATTATGTACACTGTGTGTTCAGAAAATCATGTTGTATTGCTTTATGACATAATTTATAATGCTAACAGTATATATTGTCATATTGCACAAGTGTATAAGTGTCAGACTGATGTCTAACGGAACAGACATAGAATAAACAAACACTAACAAAGGTGGACAGACAGAACAGACATAGAATAAACAAACACTATCAAAGGTGGACAGACAGAACAGACATAGACAAACACTAACAAAGGTGAACAGACAGAACAGACATAGACAAACACTAACAAAGGTGAACAGACAGAACAGACATAGACAAACACTAACAAAGGTGGACAGACAGAACAGACATAGACAAACACTAACAAAGGTGGACAGACAGAACAGACATAGACAAACACTAACAAAGGTGGACAGACAGAACAGACATAGACAAACACTAACAAAGGTGGACAGACAGAACAGACATAGACAAACACTAACAAAGGTGGACAGACAGAACAGACATAGACAAACACTAACAAAGGTGGACAGACAGAACAGACATAGACAAACACTAACAAAGGTGGACAGACAGAACAGACATAGACAAACACTAACAAAGGTGGACAGACAGAACAGACATAGACAAACACTAACAAAGGTGGACAGACAGAACAGACATAGACAAACACTAACAAAGGTGGACAGACAGAACAGACATAGACAAACACTAACAAAGGTGGACAGACAGAACAGACATAGACAAACACTAACAAAGGTGGACAGACAGAACAGACATAGACAAACACTAACAAAGGTGGACAGACAGAACAGACATAGACAAACACTAACAAAGGTGGACAGACAGAACAGACATAGACAAACACTAACAAAGGTGGACAGACAGAACAGACATAGACAAACACTAACAAAGGTGGACAGACAGAACAGACATAGACAAACACTAACAAAGGTGGACAGACAGAACAGACATAGACAAACACTAACAAAGGTGGACAGACAGAACAGACATAGACAAACACTAACAAAGGTGGACAGACAGAACAGACATAGACAAACACTAACAAAGGTGGACAGACAGAACAGACATAGACAAACACTAACAAAGGTGGACAGACAGAACAGACATAGACAAACACTAACAAAGGTGGACAGACAGAACAGACATAGACAAACACTAACAAAGGTGGACAGACAGAACAGACATAGACAAACACTAACAAAGGTGGACAGACAGAACAGACATAGACAAACACTAACAAAGGTGGACAGACAGAACAGACATAGACAAACACTAACAAAGGTGGACAGACAGAACAGACATAGACAAACACTAACAAAGGTGGACAGACAGAACAGACATAGACAAACACTAACAAAGGTGGACAGACAGAACAGACATAGACAAACACTAACAAAGGTGGACAGACAGAACAGACATAGACAAACACTAACAAAGGTGGACAGACAGAACAGACATAGACAAACACTAACAAAGGTGGACAGACAGAACAGACATAGACAAACACTAACAAAGGTGGACAGACAGAACAGACATAGACAAACACTAACAAAGGTGGACAGACAGAACAGACATAGACAAACACTAACAAAGGTGGACAGACAGAACAGACATAGACAAACACTAACAAAGGTGGACAGACAGAACAGACATAGACAAACACTAACAAAGGTGGACAGACAGAACAGACATAGACAAACACTAACAAAGGTGGACAGACAGAACAGACATAGACAAACACTAACAAAGGTGGACAGACAGAACAGACATAGACAAACACTAACAAAGGTGGACCGACAGAACAGACATAGACAAACACTGAAAGATGTAAATAACATATTGAAGGGTCAACTGGTCTACATGGTTAAGTTAATATCACACGTACATGTTTGTTTTTTTTTCATTTACCAGTTAAATGAACTGTCTGTAGACAAGATTTGAGCACTTGTTTTCCGCTCATCAGTCCAACACACTTTACTTTTGATGTTTTAATAATGAGCCTAGATTTCACAGTATACAAAAGAGTACTGAATTGTGTACTGCTTCTAGCTAGAAACTGCTTTTGTGCAATACAAGGCTCAGAAAGGTGTTTTTGCTATGTTGTGCAAAAATGATGGTGTGCATCAGTGGTGTGGTCGCCTCGTTTGATGTAAAATGGACTTTAGCCCGTAATCAGATTTTATTCTGGGTGCTAGATTTAGAATGGAGTAATCTCACAATATTATAAACAGAACTTTCAGGAAGAGATAAGATTTGGAGGAAGATTAGTTGGCTTAATTTATAGATTGCGGCTGATATCGCCAGCCTCTGTGGTGCACATTGTTGTTTTTTAATTGTAGTGTTATTTTTTACTGCAGTATACTGTTATACCCCTAGCTCCAGGTGCTGGTATAACCTGTAACCGTTCTGGGCTGTCCCAATGCTCCTGCAGTCTCGGCACTTATCTCCACCCCTGCGGGCCCTATAGAGCTGTGCTAATACCGCAGTGCTCCCCTGCTCCACCTCCAGTCTGAAAAGGCAGATCAGATCTATTCCTCCAGCCAGGATAGACGGATGTTTTCCCCTGGCTGTCCGCCCTCAGATCAGACTGATTGCTGAATGCTCACTGAATGGAAACGACCTCACCGCAGCCATTTAATTACAGCTGTGTAATGCCGCTGCCTATGTCGCATTAAGTCAAGCATTAAGTAATACGCATTCTCTCCATTTAATCCTCCCTAATTAGCCTGAGATTGCAACCCAGCCACAGAAGAATGACGCAGTTCGGTTTGAGCCCAGAGAAAGCTTTTTAGAAGCACTCTTATCTTAGTCTTCTGCTCTTCATCCTCCCTCCTCTTCCCTTCGTCTCTCAGTCCATTCACTCTTTTTAGCTCTGCTGTCCACATCTCACCATCACTGTGTCACTTATTACACCCCACACACACTTCTCACATGACTATTATGTTTTTTGAGTTGCTCTCCAGCCCTGCATCCTCTCTCTCTCTCTCTCTCTCTCTCTCTCTCTCTCTCTCCCTCTTCCTCTCCTCTCTGCTGGAGTACGTGCTTCATCTATTGTTTTTCATCCTGCCTTTTCTAGCACTCACATTCTATCATCTTGTGTCCTGCTTTAAGCCATGGTTCTTTTTTTTTCCCCGCTCTCTGTCCTCCTCACGTTTCATCTCCCCCCCGTCTCTCACGCTCTCTGCTTCTCCTCTTCTTACTCATTCACTCCCATCCTTACTCAGCCTGTCTCTATCTCTCTGTATCTCCACTCCATTTTACTCTCTAAGGTCTCTACCTCATTCTCTTGCTCTCCCTGTCTCTTTGTTTTTGTCATTCTCTCATTCTTTTGTCATTTTGTCTATCTCTCCATATCTCTCGCTCCCCAGTTCTTCCAGCTTGAATGTATATGCTGGTCTTTTCTGACTGTCTGCTGCTCAGATTCATGTTTTAGCTTTTATCAGGGGTTCAAACCAGTCCAGAGAACCGTAAACGATACTGGAAGCATGATCATTTAATTGAAATGTCTGTTGGCAGTTTATAATGTTATTTTTTATTTGCATAAATTAACATAAATTTGAACTAGCTTAATTTTTGTATCAAACAACCCCATTTGCTCGTGTGTTACGCATACTGCAGAGTCTCAGCTGCATCGGAGCTGACAGTCAGTGGCTGAGGGAAGCTACCAGCTGTAGTGCACTCATTAGGATGTTAATGCTACGAGCTGTATGGTAGTTATACTGAAGCACATTGCTGAACATGTTTTCATCAAGGAACCCAACTGCTGGGTCTTGTAGCTTTTTTAGTGAATCTACAGAGTTACATTAGGCCCACTTACAGCACTGAAATGCAGTTAGTTTCTTTTCATTTGTATGTATTTAGTTCAGGAATGTTGGGGTTGGAACACAAGAATGGAAATATTGACGTGTTTATTCTGCTCAGAGTGAACTTTGCCCTTCCTTCTATAGTCTAATCATGTCTGTCTCTCTCCATCTTTCTCTCTCTCAGGGCCCATGGCTCAGGTGGAGGCTCTGAGGGAGGAGAACGATAGTCTGAGGTGTCAGCTGGATGCGTACAGGAATGAGGTGGAGCTTTTGAAGCAGGAACAGAGTAAAACCCAGCCGCATCGCAGTGAAGAGGACAGCACACGCCAGCAACAGCTTAGCTTTCTCCAACAGGCCCTACAGGGCATGCAGAAGGTTGGTGGTTTTTATCAATGTTTTATCAATGACTTATAGATCTCCAAAAGCAAGCCAAAATCATCCTCAGGGATGTAATACAACTGATGGCACAGTACACAATAAATACACAGCGCGGCACATGCTTACATGCCATGCACAATATACAGCATAATGTAAGAGAACCAACCGGAAATCATGTAATACATTCACCAGTGCGGTCTTACCAAGCCAGAGAATCATACAAGTAGACTCGGAATGGAGACTCCCTGAGTCTGCTCCGCATTTTCTATGGCATATAAAGCTCCTGGTTTATTTAACTTATGTGCTTTACCGCCTCCACTACTTTGCCATCACTGTTTCTGTCAAAAGACAGTAGTCTTTATAATGAAGGCAGGATTATGCTGCTGGTAAACTGAAGTGCTTAAATGTAGTCAACATACAACAGGCTAGGCTAGCTGTAGCATGATGGCTTATTTTTCCTAGCTTATTGCTATGCTCAGATGTTACCTACATATGTTTTAACTGCTCATTTGCGTGGCAAGGCCATTTATACAGATCTGAATATAAGTAAAGACATGTGTGCATTTTCCGTTTTGACAAAGCACAAACTATGCTTTCAACTTTGCCAACGCTTCGGTTTAGAATTTTAGGAGTCTTAAGGAGTGCTGGAGTGGATATTTGTTAAAGGAACACTATGTACATTTTTTAGTTTGCGACATTTCAGAATGAACTAAAATTGTCGACAGAATGTGAAGAAATGACAGTTTTGATGGTGTGCCGAAAACATTTACATATCGTGTTGCAGAGATATCTACTGAAGTTAGCATGCTAACCAGCTAGCCCTGGCCCGTTCTGTCTCGTAACGACAATTTGTACTACATAAATCGATAGTGAGTCACTGTGTGGAGTGGAAACAGTCCAACATAAGAAGATGAAAAAGCCCTGACGGCATATTCTAACCTCTTATTAATCATATTGAAGGTGCTGCTCCCAGATGACTGAAGCTCTTGACGAGCAGCCATTATAATGACCACCACATGCTCTTGGCAAGAAACCACGTTCAGCAGCAAACAAAATAAGAGATGTAAATAGAAGCAGAACATGAGATAACATTGGTGCTGTTTTCCAGTGCTGGAGAAGCCCTTCGTGAATAAGCGGATGAAGAATTGCGGAATTTTTCGTATTTTTCTAGGCTGGTAAGAACTGAAGAGGGAGAAGGTGGGGCTGTGTTTTTCTGAAATGTGTTCTAAACCAGACTTTTGCATACAGCAGTGGCCAGAACTGTACACATTTGCCCAACGAGGTGAAGTATTCCTGGACATGTGTCTGGCCCCACGATTTCCTATACGTGTTTAGTATACGTGCATGCTTGTGCATGCTTGTACATGCTATGTTTACGAGAGCAACACGTTGCCCCCACACAGGTTTGCCACCACACATGCATAACATCCTGCTTGTACAAGCTGACGCACATGCTGAAGCTATTGCTGTTTCCAGGATTTGTAAGGCTTGCTCTGGGCAAAATAAACACCTACAGGATGGCTATGTGTGTAAACATAAACAAGTGGCCACTAGAAAACAGATTTGGCAGACTCAAGACAAAAAAATGTTTTATGTTCGAACATGCAAGCATACACAAGCACTCGTGCCCCTTACAAGAACATAATGCAGCCTCTTGAGCATGACTCAGTATTCCACATCACACAAGTGCAGGAGGTACTGGTGATTAGACACTAAGACAGACCTGCTCCCACACACACGTCTGGTCGTCCTGTCCATGTCCAGATGGATAGATTTGTGTTTTGAGCAGTGCAATATGAAAGAGTACCGTAGAGGATAAACACACCAGCTTCTTTTTGAGGACACGTCATTCATTATGGCCCAACATACACCAGCATGGGTGGACAAAGAACAGAGAATCTTTGCCGCAGTAGTCTCCGGCTGTTGTAATAATTTGTTTAAATGCGAACAGAAGTATTAATATACATCTTTCTTTTCTCTTTATTTATACAGGGAAAGGTTAGCCAACTGAGACCTAGGTCTTCTTTGCAGTGGGGCTCTGCAAAACTTGCCTAAAACACAATACAGTGAGAGGTAGAAATAATATCATAAGATGTCTAAACCATTAGAACAATCAGAACAAGCAAAATGAACTCAAGCAAGCCTGAAATCACAGTGTCACACCTACAGCCAAACAAGTTTAAACGCATTTTAAAAAGCATTTTAAATTGACTAAAAGGTAAGCGTTGCAAGATTTTAGTGCTCATTTAAGCTACCAAATTCTGTACATTAAGATTATATATTAAACACTAGCCAATGATTATATCTACTACACGTATCACTTCTTGTAACAGTAAGGAAAGATGAGGCATAAGGGTGGAATTTGTTTCAACAGTGTTTTATAAGTGAAAATCAATAAAAGTCAATATTGGAAAAACTGTTCCAGTAAAGACTTGGATTCATTTTTTAGATCATAGAAAGAGGGATGAATAAGCAGGAAGGTTTAATAAAGTGATTTTCATCATTGATCTTCAAAGACACTTCTCTTTCTGGGTGGTAGAGGATGCTGGAGGCTATCCCAGTGCTCATAGGGCAGGAAGCAGGCAACACCCTGGACAAGCCTCCATTCCAGGTTTAATGAAGTGGTTTGTTATTCTAAAATGACTGGATAAAAAGATATTAATAAATGAACACAGAAGCTGTTATGCTAATAGTAGTATAAATAATAACCATAGCTTAATCTTTGTGAAATAAAAGAACACAGTAAAAGTGCAATTGAGTAAAGGTTGTGATTGTACTATACTGTTATCTTTAGTTTGGTCGCGCTGCTGTTTGAGGGTGTCCTAAAATCACTTATATGACGTTTTGCAATAGTATGATATCTGGACGCAGCACAGAGCATGTTCAACTGCTGCAGCTCAAGACGCATTTACAGAACAATCGAATTTTTGTTAGCTCCAATAAATGTGGCATTAAAGTAGGATATCACATCGCCAACGTCTATAAAAGCTGAATAATGTTTATATGTGGGAATACTAGTGTAGCCATATGGTTTACATGAAGCAATAAATAAATCAACTGGCATAAAATAAGTTTTTAGTGTCACAGAGGGCTGTTACCATGGTACATCAGTGAACTGTCACCAGCCCAGGCTTAGTTGAATGCTTAATTAGAAATAAACTCAAATAAAAAATTAAATTACTATGATTCAAATGTTGCTGTAGGGAAAATATTGTCAATCAGTTTATAAAGAAGTCGTAATTTGTTTTTTTGTAACTGTGCACACAAAAAAAATAGTAATAAAAAGTAGAAATAATAAGGAACCCAGGTAAACCTTACAGAAATTGAAAACAAATAAGTGTCAGTGTGTGTCATCTTGAGCAGAGTCCAACTGACAAATATATAGAGGGAAAGAATTCTAAAATCTACTTGCAAATAACTGAAGGCCCTCGCATCCACAGTTCTAAGATGATTGGGTGGAACTGACAACAGGCCAGCAGTAGATGATTGTAATTTGTGTAGAGAGGTATAGCACTGTAGGAGATCCAAGAGGTAGGAAGGAGCCATGTTGTGGAGAGCTTTAAATGTAAGCAACGAAATTTTGAGATGAATCCAGTATTGTACAGGAAGCAAGGAGCTGAATGACTACAGGGTAATGTGTTCACTGGACTGGTGAAGTTGACAGTACGCGCAGCAGTGTTTTGGATAAGTTGAAGCCTGTGATGATGTTTATTGGGGAGAAAGGATGGCGTGATAGTAATCAATAGGGGATGTTACCAAAGAATGATGAAGGATTTCTGTGCTGTGATAAGAGAGGCCTGGCCGTAATCTACCAACGTTGCAGAGATGAAAAAAGGCAATCTGGGATATTTAGGATGTAATAATATGTGGTTCAAATGTGAGCATATTGTCCATTATGACTCCCAAGGCTCTTGACTAGGTGGAAAGAGGTTATGAGCAGCCGTAATTCCAAAAATTACATCTGTATACTTCAGACAGCGTAGACTGTAACCAATAAGAGGAATCCTGCTTTTATTACCATTTAACTTGAGAAACATTCATTTTGTTCATGAAGACAATTTATTAGAGCATAGGTAAGGTAGTGTTTGGGGTGTCATGTGCTTCATGGTGATGGAGGATATTTCCAAATGGTAGGAGGAGATATATGATAAATAGCAGTGGTCCCATTACTGACCCCTGGGGGACTCATTGTGCAACTCCAGAGTACCCAGACCTAAAATTCTGATGTCAACTGGCAAGATATGAGGTAAACCAATGATGGGCAGCACAAACAACTGTAATGCCATCCAAATGTACCTGTAGTAAAGCCTGAGAGATGGTATTGTATGTAAGGTGACAGTAAGGTCGAGGAGAAGAATAGACAAATTGACTATAGATGGAAACCTGATTAAAAAGACTGAGAAGGTGTTTACATTCAAGATGTGACTGAAGCTGTGCACCTGCAACCTGATCTAGAATTGTAGAGATGAAGGGATCAGAAATGGGCCTGTAGTATTCTATAAGGTATAGTTTATGATCAGTGGAGTCTAAACCAAGTGTTTTTTTTTTTGTTTGTTTGTTTTTTTTTTGCTGTGCAAACCCTGATGTCTATTCAAGATCAACACTAATAACGCAAGCAACTGAGATAAAAGCTTAGCAGTGTTCAGTAGAGTGATTAAAAAACATACTGTATCAGGTGGCTTGAATACGTACTTTACTGTAGAGGGGAAAAAAACTCTTATTTGCTTCTCCGGCATTTATAGTAGATACAAAATATGAGATTTTACCAGAAACAAGAAAGTTCTTGTAATGCAGTATAGTTGCCCATAGTTTTCAGCTGGTGAAGTTCGGGGGTGTACCATGGTGCAATATGAATGAAAGAAACCGTTTTCTAGAGGAGCTAACATGTTGAGTAGAGTGGACAGATGATCATCGTAATGCACTACCAAGGCAGCAGGAGAAGTATGACAGGCTGTCAGTCAGCCTGGTTAGTTCACTTTGACTGATGTGTTTGACGGTGCAAAATGTGATAGTCCGCCCTCTGGACCAGAAGATTGAGGCTTAGTAATGTCTGCATGGCCGTGTGGAACCTCTTGGTTCAGTTGAGGAAAGTCGTGGAGCTGCTGCCAGGTCTTACTAAGATGCCAAACATGTACATTTTGTTTGTTTATAAGTTAATAAACGGTGCGTGTCCACCAAACACAGTGAGTATGTTCATTGACGACTTACCAGAAACAGAAAGTGTGTGAGCATTTTGAACGCGGTTTGACTCAGTGCGTTTGATTAAAACACGTGCGAAGTGTGATGCCAGCCACACAGTTATCTGTCTATTCCTACTCTTTTATTATTGTAGTTTTTTGATTTATTTATTTATTTTCTTTCTCCCTAGGGGGTATTGGGGCTGTTTTCAGTATGGGCTCCAGCCTGGAGCGTCTATCCTGCATGGTTCCACTGACGTGGTTTCTCAGACCTGACCCCTAGCTGGGGGGCGTGCTTCTGGTGCAGTTTTACTGAATCTGTTCTTTCAGTGTGGCTTCTCTGAATTAAGGAGGAAAGCAGGCCAGCTTGAGTCACTGCTCTGTGAAAACACAGTGAGAGAATTACACATGTGACAGTGCTCCAGATCTACAGCTTGTATGTGTGAATTAAGCACCACATGAACATACACATACACACACACACACAAAAACACACAAATGTCCATGTACATAACGATTTATATACACAATGGATTTTATTAATTCCAGGACATTTGTTTGTCCCATACGTGTTATATTTATTTTAGTAACTATATTTAATAGTGTGTGTTATGTATCTACAGTACTGTGCAAATGGCCACAAACTACAATATCTCTCTCTCTCTCTCTCTCTCTCTCTCTCTCTCTCTCTCACTGTCCAAAGAAAAGCAAGTATCTCCAGAATGGAAACTTTACAGGAGATTTAATTTTAATGTAAGTCAATGGAACCAGACTTTTTCCAACAAGTTTGGAGCCATTTCTGTTGGCACATTCATCATGAAATTTCCACACAGTGTAAACGACAGCCGCCGTGTTGAAATCATGCATAAAAGTAAACAATCTGTAAAATGGAGATACATGTTTTTCACTGAACAGCAATATATATATATATATATATATATA
>CM067474.1:59032415-59112010 GCA_034552555.1 Semaprochilodus insignis
CCTTCTACTCCCTGCTTCTTCCCCCCTGCTTCCTCACTCTCCTTCCTCTGCCTCCTTTGCCCCACTTCTGGCCTCCCTCGTCTCTCAGCAGCTTCCGCCAGTAACATGACAGATCATTAGAGGGCAGTGGAGCGGGGGGTGAACTTTATTTGTGGCAGGATAAATCACTCTGACACAACTGGGTGCGGGCTTGGGGAACCAGCAGAGAGAAGGAGGACTGTGTGCAGAGAGGATGAGGGCCATCCAGGGGTCAGAGTGGGGCGTGACATGACCTGTCCTTTCAGTCCGGTCACTCAGCAGATGAACACACACATACACACGCTCATACAGCCACTCCATCACTCTGTCAGAAGCAGCCCCTGTGCGGCCTGAACACTGCTAACGCTGTGATTGCCTGTGCTGCCTCTGTCTCCCTCACATGCTGTCCACCTCCTCCATTTTCTATCTGCCTGTCCCTCTCTCTGTATCCTATTACTGCTGTGTGGTAGGGATAGACACAGTTATACAAATACATAGATATTAAAACTCAATTGTTCACTTTATTGGATATTTGTATTAGGCAGTTTTTTTGCAAGTCTTGTATCATCTTGTCATTTTTAAATACACTTGCCTGCCTATAAAAGCAAAAACCAATTTTATATCAAGTCATTCAGAATGACTTTGTTCACCTTGAATCATGCATAAAATCAATAAAGATAAATCATTAAGACGCTGTTTACAACTGGTCACATCATGCATTTTGAGTATGAGGATTATATCTGGATAAGGCCATGCCACATAAAACCCAAATGTAAACACAACGAAGGTGCATTTTAAACAGATACAAGTCCAGTCACTCAGACTACTTTATGAGGGGGTCTGATAGCATTTGAGCCACATGTCATAGTGTAAACACATCATCTCTCCAAGACACATTTAACAACCGAACGCCCCCCCAGTCGCCTCCCAGTACAACCAACACCCTTCCCAGTACAACCCAGACTCCTCTCAGTCCAACCAAAACTTTTCGCAGTACAATCCAAACTCCTCCCAGTCAAACCAGAACCACTCCTAGTACAACCAAATCCCTTCCCAGTACAACCCAGGCTCCTGTCAGTCCAACCGAAACGTCTCCCAGTACAACCCAGTCTCCTCCCAACCCAGCCAAAATCTCTCCCAGTGCAACCAAACCCCTGCCAGTACAACCCAAACATGCAGTATTATACAAGGCAGATGATCCATGTCTGTGACAAACATTATCATGGAGGACGCAAATGGTTGGGAACAGGACAAAGCGTAATGTGTAATAACAACATTAACAAACACAAAACAAACTGCAATAGAGGCTGAGCAGATAAACCATTGATAATTAATTCCAGTGTAACAAGTAGATAGTTATTCCATTTCACACAGCAATCAAATTTCAGTCTGACTAACTGGAGGAGTTTTTGACTGCCAAGTCTAAATGCATGTGGCTAAAATCTGATCAGAATACAATAAAGATACGAGTCACATGAAGTGACCAAGTATAAACATGGTCTAAATCAAACAAATGACGCATGCAGTAAACAGATATTGTCTGCTTTTATATTTTATTCATAGCAATGTGAAATTGCTGTTATTGTGTTGTTTTTATTATTTAATATGATATTTCAAATCACACAAAACAGAAAATAAAACGGTAAACGGTTTAGACCTCCTTTCTACACACCACACACTCAACATACCATGCATTTTAGTTTCTTAGTGATTACTGAGTAATTCTTAATTGAAGGGAATGGCATAATTAGGGAATGGCATAATAATAAGGCTTTAGCTTAGGAGGTTGAAATGTCCGCCCTCAGCCTGTGCTTGCTTGTATACTGCACTGCTCTGCCTGACTCTTTTTTTTTTTTTTTTTTTTTCTCTGGCCATAGGATGTAGCAGTAGTTTCGGCGGTGGTTTCTTGCAGTCAGGAGAAGGAGAGCCTGCCGGAGAAGGGTCCTCCCAGTCCCGTCAAGTCAGAAAGAGAGGCCCTGCTTGTGGGTATGTGTGTGCGTGGAGCTTTCTGAGTGCCTGTTACGCATCTTGCCTTTTTTCACACTTTTACAAATCAGCCAGAAGATGGTACTTAAAAATTCTCCTCATTATCCCCATCACCCACAACTCTCTGTTGCTGCATGTGTGTAAATTGCCTGACCAGATGAGTTTCTTCATCACCTCTAAAGGTTTTCATAGCTGGGATTTTGGCTGCTTGCCCACATCAAACCAGATAGTACAGTAAACTGCATGTGTTAGAATTGAATGAGTATGAAATTGCAGACTGAATCTGATCCCTACTTTGAGACCCAACCAGTGCTGCAGAATTTGAACCCCAAAAGTCAACCTGTACGCACTCATTAGCTGTACACACACAACAGTATTTATCATGGCTGTGTTTTTGTGGGATTGCTGATTGTACCTGGCAGAGAACAGCATCCACCTTACTGTAATCAACCGCCACACTAAGGTTTCTCTCTCTACTGCTGCTGCTCTAGTAATGCTTATCGCACTTTGGGCAAGCTTGAGAAGAAAGAACGGCCGGGACCTTTTCCCCAACTTAGCCTATACCTCTCATCGTCCGTGGTGTGATTATGACTGATAGACTGTTGCACCTTCACCCACTCGTCAACCTCCAGACCAGCTCTGATTGCAGCTGTAATGTTACTAGAGAGAGAGTCTGCATTTATGTTTGCATATTCCTTCACTTGTTAGAAAACAGTCAGGACCTGATGATCTATGTCGTCCTGAACCCAACCCAAAACCTGCTATTTTTCCCTGTAGTAGACCTTTATTGTGTGTGTGTGTGTGTGTGTGTGTGTGTGTGTGTGTGTTAGCCTCAGTGTGCAGAAAGATTTTCTGGCACTTTAACGCCTTTATTGTTCTGCAGTAGTTGCAGCATATTGTCCTTGCACTGCAACAACACTGCCTGAAAAGGTCGTTGCTCAGGTTTATGTCAGAGGTGTGTGTGCGCGTGTCCTGCCAGCTGTGGCTGGATAAAGATTTAGTTGTCGTGTTGTCCAGCACGTTGGTCTCTGATGATAAGAAATGATTACATGCCAGATCAGCTGGTTAAGTATCTAATGGGCTATTTCTGCATGTTCCTCTCTATGAGGACGTTCAGACAGCCACTGCAGATGTCTCTCTCTTTCTCTCCCTCTCTCTCTGTCTCTTTCCCTCTATCTGTCTCTTCTCTATCTCTTCTTCTGGATTCTTGCCCTGTCTCTCCCTCTCTCACCATCTCTTGCTTTTATCTGTCTGTATGTCTGTCTGTCTATACCTTTCACACTCTCTGTTTTTGTATTTTTTTCTTTCTGCTCTCTTTCTCTGTCTTGTTCTCTTGGTCACTCTCTTTTTTCACTCTCTTTTTTCTGTCTGTCTGTCTATCTATCTGTCTATCAATCTTTCATGCTGTTTTCTTTTTTTTCTTTCTGTTCTCTTGCCATCTCCATCACCAACTCTCTCTTTCTCTCTCTCACACACCTCTCTCTGCCTCTCTTCTCTTTCTCTCTTTTTTTGTTCTTGTGCTCTCTCCATCAGGCTCATTTTAAGTGACGTCTTGTTTGGAGATAAATTGCTGTGAGCACCACAGAGAGAAGAGGGCCATTTCCTGCTCCCAGACCGAACTTATTCCACATGAGGAGTCACATCTCTCTCTCTCTCTCTCTCTCCCCCTCTCTCTCCCTCTCTCTTTCTCTCTTTATTTTCCCTTCAGTAAATGACATAAAGATGGCCCTCCAAAGCAGAAAGCCAGTGCATATGGCCAGTCTGCTTTATAGAGGACCAGGTCTTATTCATAGGTTTTTTAATAGAACAGGCAGTGGTAGACATTAACGGAGCTAGAAAATGATGAGCCTTTCTAATGCTGCAAATTCTTATGGATGTCGATATCTTTGTGCTCTCTCCGTTGAGGCAGCACCTGTGGTGCTAATTGTCATTTAGCTCCACCTAAGAGGGTGTGACTTTGGATCAATGAATGTGTAACTGGAGAAGTCATGTCAGCGGAGGCACGTTGTGATGAGTAAATGTATAATGCATAGACCACGTCCACAGTCCATTATGACTAAATGGAATATTGACCATCCTGCTTCTGCGTCCTTCACTCTTGAGACAAGGCCTCGTAACACTTGTTCTCCAGAGTGATCTTGATCATCTAAGCCGCCTGACAGTAGAGCGTAAGTGCTTACGAGTATGTGCTATTGTTATGGCTGTTATTAGCATGCACCCAGTAAAGTCCACGGTCAACAGATGAAAAGCTCTGATGATTGAGAGCGGCATCAAAGCAACAATTAAACACTTCTTTTTCATTTAGCCAGCTGAAGAGGCAAAGCCAGGGGTCGAAACAGCCGAGCAGCTTCGAGGAGCCCACCCTCAAGCACTCCGAATCAATTTCAAATCAACAGGCGCCTGAAAAAAAAAAATAACAGCCCTTGCTGGGTTTTTATTAAGAGGCAGCTGATGCTGATTTAGCTGATGGAAGTGCTCTATTGATGGAGTCGTGTTCTCAGCTCTGTTCCAATATTTGATCTGTTTTCTGGTTTCTTTCTGCAGGAATAATCTCGACATTTCTCCATGTGCATCCGTTCGGAGCCAGCATCGAATACATCTGCTCCTACTTACAACGCCTGGACACCAAGGTATCAGAATCAATCCCCTTTGTTCGAACCCAAGTTAAACCACTCTCAATGGTTACCCAATTGCAAATGATCTTTCTCTGAAATGACTGCACATATTTTCTCCATTATGGTGGTCTGATTCAGGCATTTTTGGTGATTACTGAGGGGTGATTAAGAGCCAGTGAGAAAAGTAAGTTGATAGTTTGGGGTAGTGAGTCAGGCATTTCTCAGCACTACTGAACATTTCTGCCAGGCAGAATTAGGCTCCTGTTCATTCAAGGGCTTAAACGATTAGTCATAAAAAACAGTTATTAGTCAGAAGCTTGGATGATAATGTGCAGTTGGACAGACGTCTTGTTTATAGTGTTATTGCGAGAAATGATATTGTGATTCAGTACCACATGTGAGCCTTGCAGGGCCTTAGCCTACTGTTGGCAGTTTACCTGATCGTGCCTTCAGTACTATAAAAGTGCTATATGGGCATCTTTTAATATTGCTTACACATGTGTAATGACATATATATATTTTGTACAGACAGCAAGCAATACTGTTATCATCCAGTCATTCTCTTAATTTGGTTCTAAATCTAAATATTACCATGTTGACACCCTTATTTTGGACAGGCTTATTCTTTCTACCCCCTCCGGTGGAGTAGATTTCATAAAACCACATTTCCTTTGATTTGCATGTGCAGCATTCTTTGCCATATCGACAGTCTACATTATAATCTGTCCAAAGTTGATTATGTTCTGTTTGTATAGCCTATAAATAGTGCTAACTAACTAATAGTGCCAAAAAATAGAATTGTTCAGAGGAAATAGTTAAATAAAGACACAATATTCTAAAATATTAATTATAAACAGTGTGTGTAATTGAAGGGGTCCCATGTTGGCTGGCTACTCCGGCGTTGTCTGGCTGCTAACTCACTGACCATAGCAGTGCTGATGCTAGCTTCAGTGCTAGCAGAAAGTTTGGTTCTTCTACTGAAAATGCTCTTTTCTAGTTCAGTAATGTGTCTTCCACATATTAACTGAGACCTTACGCATCTTCTGCTCTGTCTGTCCTTCAAAAAAACAAAAGAGTAACAATTTACTCTTTCCATCGAACCCTAAGGAAACTGGGGAAGTTTTCAGATTATCAAAGATGCTGCTGTATGTTGTAAAGCTTTTCAGAAGTATCTCCAGCACAGTTACAGTTGCTGACCTATGAAGGACCAACCGGGTGAAATAGTTCACTGTGAGTTGGACCACCTAGCTGCAGTTCTAGTTAATTAAGAAAACCAAAGACAGAGGCTTGCTGATTCTGCATGAAGCTAAACAAATACCTTTTTTCCTGAACGGAGAGTATAACAGCAATAGTAGGCTTATTTTTTAGGTCCCACCAGGACCCCTTGTATTTCACACTTTGGTTATAGTCAGTGTTGTTGATAATCATGTCAACATGTAACTTTATAATGTTCCTTTCTTGTTTCATTGGACCATAAAAGTGCAAACTTCTTGTCATACAGATGGAACCTTAATTGATGGTGGTGGGAAAAGGGACAGGAATCAAAGAGGGTCTAATGATTAGATGAGCTGATTAGCTGATTAGAGGTTAGTTAATCAAGAGGTTAATCACTTATATAAATCAAAGTGTGTCCCTTGCCCCAGATAGCCACTCTAACCCCACCTCCTCACCCAGTGAGAGATGTTTTTATGCTTAATACATAACTTATTAAACCCATAAATTCATTGTAAAGCTGCATTTAAGTAGTTTGATCAAATTGAAAGAAGTAGTAGGAGAGTCAAGAGAACATACTCTAAAATGTAATGTCTGTGTGCTACAGCGAGTCGCACTGTAAGCCTGAAATAATCTTAAGTCAGAGGCGTCAGGTGAGATTTCGCAGGAGGTTTTCGGACCACTTCATAGGTCATTATGTATTAATGTCACTCACACAGCCTCAAAAGGAAGGTCTGGCTCAGTGTTTGTCTCAAATGCAAAACCAACGTTATACCACTGAAGATGTGGTGATGGTAGATAGCAGATCATGCACTCACATCATGGGAAGACCATCCTTCACCAAGTTGTTATTGTTCAAGACGAAACATTTAGGCACCTTTAATATAAATAATAGTCACAGTGCTGCTTCATTCACTCCCACTTCACTTGGCTTAGTAGGTGCACAGACACATACCAAGTTGCTTGTTGCTGATCACTCTGGCATCCACCGTGTTCTGTAGACTAAATAACCCACCCGCTAAACATATGGAGCTCCTAGAGTGGGCAGAGCCATCACGCTGTGCCAGTCCACATCCAATTATATATATACACACACGTGCACACGTAATAGATGTCATTTTCACTCTGTCTCTTTTCTGTTCTCCTCCACTTCCACTCTCTGTGTGATGGCTGTCCTGCTTTTTTGTAATATCACCAGAAAGCACTCACCTTGAGGCAGTGTGTAATGTCAGCCTGCCCTTCATAATACTCTTACCCTGTCTCCTCACCCAGCTTGTAGCCTAGCCTAGCAAAATATCAAAACAGCAGCTTCTTCACTCTCTCTCACGCTTACCTCTCTCTGTTGCTGCCTGTCATATTTTGGTCCATATTTTTTCTTCTCTTTCCTGAGATTGGAGTTTTGAGGCCCTCGGGCTGTGATTGTTCCCCTCAGTTCCTTCTTCGCACACTCCACAGACACACGTGGCCCCATATCTTCTGCAGCACATGGTTTTCAGCAGGAACCTTGCACCCCAGAAGATTGTGCTGACAAAGCCCCAGCACCACTCATATCTCTATTACTGCCTTCATTTCAGAACTGACATGTAGCAAAGTCTTAACTCTTCGAAATAAGATAAGTTTTCTTTTCATCACCAGCATGATGCAGAAGTTACCATACATTTTAATGAAGAAAAAAATATGAACTTCATTTACAATGTCATAAGTAATGTCTAAATAACCTAAAGATGTTGTCATTCTGTACCCCGCGTCATGCCCTCTAGGCTTACACTGGTTTTATGTATGAGAAAAACTAATAATGTTCTTCGGTAAACAAAAATGTTTCAAAGATAATATGTTTTGCTGTATGGACCTTATTCCTCCAAATGTCCAAATGCTGCGACTTATTTACAAGAAATTACACTGAAATACAATACAATATTTAAGGCTGCCCCCGAACTTTCAACTTTGTTGAGTTTTACTTATTTATTTATTCATTCATCTATTTATCAAGCAATCAATCAATCATTGTAGGATTCGGATATTCCTTCTTTCTTTCTTTATTTATTTACTTATTTATGTATTTATTTGTTTGTTTATTCTATCAGATATTATTTGATCTATTCAGTCAAATTTTATTCTATCTTATTCTATCAAAGATGACCAGCAGTGGAATACTGCTGAATACTAATGTTCAGGGTATCTGGGAAGATTTAGATGATTTGAAGTCACAGTCCATAAAGCAGGTTTGTTTTTAATTGGGTGAAAACTGCAGCAAACATGGTGAGAAGAAGCACCGCCTCTTCTGCGCTTACTACTAGTGTACTGCAGTAGTATAACGTGGGGATATATGCCATCTCAGCTTGGGCGCCTGGTACCCTGCTTGGTGCCAAAAAGCCTGTATAATTTCCAGGATGGCTTCAAACAGAGCCCTTCATTCTGGACCCTTACTAGGGCTGGTGTGTATGCCATTCATACCTTTAGTTAGAGCACCTCTGTAAATTGCTGTTTAAGACGTGCTGTGAGCCCAAGGAAAGCAGCTAGCTCAGAGATTTGGATTTTACAGCAGTTGAAGCTTAGATGTGCTTCAAACACAATCGAGGGACGAGGTTTTTCGATGTTCCGGAGCCTTTAAAATGGCATGCAGGACAGCTATATGCGAGCTGACACTGAGTAGTAGCTTCACCTAGCTATCGTATGCAAATCAATCAGCAAGCTTTGTCAAATGTGGTAGTTTGGAGGATTTGGCAGTAGTGGTAGCATACAGTTTTAGCAGCTGGTGTTGGTATATAACCATGTCAGAGTTCAGTAGTAGTCCTCTTTTGGATACGCAACAAAGCAGAAAAGAAACTGATAAACTAAACTCCTTTTATTTGTCAGAAACTTCTAGTTTCTTTGCTAAATTTCTATTCGGGATCAATAAAGTATCTGTCTATCCATCTATCTATCTATCTTGCCAATCAGTTATATTGGCGACAGTGATTGTTAATGTCGCCTGCAAAAGTAGACAGAGGGCGAATTAAATAACGCTGCATTTTCACCCTCCAAAAAACATCTGTTGTGAAAGACATCTTTAGTCATATTCACATTCAAATGATCATGTGAATAAATTGTGCCTGTTGAGTAAAAGCCTTTGCTCTTGTTCTCCACTGAGTGCTTGAGTCATGTTGCTGCAGCCATGTGCCTCAAAAAAAAGGAGAGCAAATGTACCAAAATACTCACTTCTATTGTTGTGTTCCTTCCTCCTTCCAGATCAGCACAACTGAAGTGGAGACGCTGCTGGGCCGGCTGCCCTGCACCTTCAGGCAGGAGCTGACGGGTGTGGGCGCCAGCCTGGAGAAGCGTTGGAAGTTCTGCGGCTTTGAGGGCATCAAGACGGCGTAGAGACGGGCTTTTGGGCGTCGAAACCCAGGAACTGACAAAACCCGAGCACTTGGAAGGACAAAAAATAAAGAAAATAGTCCCACAGACGGGAGAGATCCTAGCCAAACTCCTGCCAGCATTCTTTAGCAGCTCACTGAGCCCTGAAGAAGTTCATTCAGCTGCAGACAGGGCCTGGCCTCTGGTGTGTGTGGACACTTTACAGCGTATACACACGAGCACGTGTTCATGTGAGTGTGTCTGTGTGTGCGCGCGCGTGTGTATGTGTCAGTGCCACGTGGCTGGACTGGTCCAAGTCACCTATACACAGCAGCTGTGACTCGTCGTTGCATTGGAATTCCTCTCATAGGACAGAACCAGACTGAGAACTGGGAGACAAACCCGACACATGGTTTTACTTTTTCTCTCATTTTACTCCTGATTTTTCAAGAAAAAGAGAAATGAAGATGGATATATTTCTTCCTTTCTTTCTGTATAGGTTGATATCAGCTGCATAGAACATTTTTTTGTTGATATACTCTGTAAATGTTTGAATAACTTACTATTTTTAAATAAAAAAAGAATGAGGAAAATCAACAGTGCAATGTGGGGTACGATTTCATATGCATTGAGTTGGGCCTCGGAGCATTCGTACAGATGAGTTGGGCCTCAGAGCATTCGTACAGATGAGTTGGGCCTCAGAGCATTCGAACAGATGAGTTGGGCCTCAGAACATTAGTACAGGTGAGTTGGGCCTCAGAGCATTCCTACAGATGAGTTGGGCCTCAGAGCATTCGTACAGATGAGTTGGGCCTCAGAACATTAGTACAGGTGAGTTGGACCTCAGAGCATTCGAACAGATGAGTTGGGCCTCAGAGCATTCGTACAGATGAGTTAGGCCTCAGAACATTAGTACAGGTGAGTTGGGCCTCAGAGCATTCCTACAGATGAGTTGGGCCTCAGAGCATTCTTACATACTGAAGTACAGTGCAGAAGACAGTGATCATCATTTGTTTAAACTCCAGTGATAACAGCCTCAGGAAAACAGGATACATGTATTGAACAGAAATCTATACAGTATCAGATGTTTCAGTATGTGTTTGTCCTCTTTTTGCCTTTATTCCAGCTTCCGTTCTTTTCGTGAGACTTGCTTTCAGTTTTTTGAAGACATCAGCAGGGCGATTTATCCATACCTCTAAAGTTCAGTCCCCATTTTCTACTTCTCGCCTTCCAGGTAATCTCAGACACCTTCAGTGATGTTGGTTTTAGGCTCTATTAGTTCCCACACCACAGATGTCCATTTTGCCCTTTTCTCAGTAATGGCTTCTTGACAGCTACACGTCCTTTCAGATCCATAGTATTGTGTTGTCTTCTCACAATGGAAGGATGGACAGAAACACCCATGGATGCTCTGTGGATGTTTTCTCCTTTCTCTCAAAGATGAAATGGAGCTTATCAGATGGGGGCAGTTTTGGAGGTTTATCGGGTCTTGTGCGGTTATTAGGTGTTCCATTTTCTCTGTATCTTTAATCATTGTTTTTAACTTCAGTTCCGGAAAACTTTCCTTTCCGTATCCAAATGAATTATCTTACATCCAATCTCCTTCGGAGAAAATCTTGAAAAATGAATAAATTGTGCTTATTGTTAGAAGTGGTCTCTGACTTTTGTGAGGTACTGTATGCAAATCAGTGCAGAGATTAAGATAATAACCATGATATCTGCTTTTCTTTCTCTCCATATGCTCTTACTTCTGTCTCTTTTATCTGACTTTCACTCGTACACTTTTGCTCAGTGCCCCTGGCTTCATGAGTAAGAAAGTGACCGTAAAAGCCTCGTGCTTTCGACAATCATCTCTCTGCTGCTAATCACTTCGCTGTGCAGAGAGGACCGCTGTGCTCTCTTTTTTTTTTCCCCTTCCCAAACTCTGACTAATGGGCCTGCTTCTCTTTCATGTGCTTCATTTCTGTGTGCATATTGGGTCATTTGTAATCGTTTTTGCTACCATAGCCTGCCTCTCCAGCCGACCCGAATGCGCTTGCAGAAGATGTTGTGTAACGCTACGTGTTTTCACACTCAGGAGGAAGGCTTCTATGAAGGCCAATTAACAATGCAAAAGTGGTGTGTGTTTGTGTGTTTGCTTGCTAACAGGATGCCAGTGCATTGCGAGGTGCATCTCCCTCTTATACTGGGGCCCGAACAGTCTTCCGGCAGCACAGCAAAGTGTTCCTAATTCGCCTCTCTTGTGCAATTCATGAGATCTTTTTTTTTTTTCGCTCCCTCGTTGCTGAGGGAAACGAGGCTGATTTGTTCTCATCAGCCCCCTCCGTCTCCGTAGGCCATATGTATGAAGCATTACGTTCCAGTGTCTGTCAGAGCTGTGGCCTCTCAGAAGCAAATTAATAAAAAGTAATGAGCATGCGTGTGTCCGCAGAGGAAGATGTTCCACGTGAAAATTCCTACTGACATGCATTTCTAAAACAGACTCTCCACTGGGGATAGAATCCGTCTGATGTGAGCCTGAATATGGCAACATTCCAGCGGTGAACTGTGAATAGGAGAGCATGGCCTTCGGTTTGGGCTGTAAATGTCAGAACTGAAAAAACAAGCAAAATGAAACCCCTTTAATGATGGTGCTAATATGGAATGCCAGTAGTGTGTTAACGCTAAGCTAATGGCAATTCACATAGGCATTTTGGAGCCATTCTAGGTAAAGATGGACATGGATGCTTGTATTAACTTGTGTTTTCCTTGTATGTAGCAGTTTTACATTGCTTCTTATAGTAAAGAGTCCTGGCATTGAACTGCGCATTTGTCATCCAGCAACTCATACATGCAGTCAGTGACTTAGAGGAGAAGTGTCTTGGACCTAGAGAAGGCCTACAGTGATGTTTTCCCCTCCAGTTGGTAATGTAAACATGATTGGGTGATTCCACTGTTCCTAATTATGTTACAGGTTAATCAGGCACATTAGTCCTCCAATTCAGCCCTTGAAATCCTAAGCAGCTTGCTTTTGGCTGTGTCTGTCATTTTTCCTGACCAGCATTGTGAGTGCTCAAGCCTGTTTTCTGTGGCCAAGAGGACCATAATATCCAATATTTCCAGCTTTAACGTTCTCTCCTGAATGTAGAATGTAGCAGACTACTTCCTTTGGTTGGATCTGATTGATCTAACTAACCTACAGACAGTTAACGATCACTCAAAAACTTATCACTCAAAATTGCACACAAACTGTATATATAAGATACAAACTCCATAAAAACGTGATCAAAATATGTGTGCCATGTTAATAATACACATCACATTCTTGGTAGCGTGTTGCGTTAAGTGTAATACGTTAACTATGGTTACATTCTTACCTTACGCCAAGTAAACAAGTAGCAACTCCATGTTAACATGTTCAGTAATCATGTAATTGTTGCTACATGTTTACTTAACATTAGTTGAGCATTGTTAATGTATTATGTAATGTAGCTAATGTATTACTTCGTGTTGGTTAGTCAACACCATGTAAAGTGTTCCCACATTCTCTGATTCTACAGGGGTTGGACAATGAAACTGAAACACCTGTCATTTTAGTGTGGGAGGTTTCATGGCTAAATTGGACCAGCCTGGTGGCCAGTCTTCATTAATTGCACATTGCACCAGTAAGAGCAGAGTGTGAAGGTTCAATTAGCAGGTAAGAGCACAGTTTTACAGTTTTGCTCAAAATATTGCAATGCACACAACATTATGGGTGACATACCAGAGTTCAAAAGAGGACAAATTGTTGGTGCACGTCTTGCTGGCGCATCTGTGACCAAGACAGCAAGTCTTTGTGATGTATCAAGAGCCACGGTATCCAGGGTAATGTCAGCATACCACCAAGAAGGACGTTTTCCTCCACCAGCATCACGTAGTGACCTGGCCACTATCCTGCAAGAAGAATGGCTTAAAATCCCTCTGACCACTGTGCAGGACTTGTATATGTCATTCCCAAGACGAACTGATGCTGTATTGGCCGCAAAAGGAGGAGGAGGCCCTACACCATACTAATAAATGATTGTGGTCTAAAACCAGGTGTTTCAGTTTCATTGTCCAACCCCTGTATATGAACACTAATATAACCAAGCTGTCGTTGGTCCATCCTAGTTGGATATATGAATTGTTTACGTGATGTGTTTACCAATTGTCAATGACCAAAACATAGAAACAGTTCTTGGCGAATCTGAGTTGAATATCTAAACGCACCATGAGACCACATATGAAATTCTGACGGTAGATCTTACTGTTGTGTTCACACAGCTGTGAAAAAAGTCAGATCTGTCTCAAATGTCGGCCAAACTCAGATTTGTCCACCTTCAACCGTGCAGTATGAATATAGCAGGAGATAAAGAACCCTCCAAGCGTTTTCCGTGAAACAGACACAAAACCTTAGAGAGCAGAGCTGTGGCTTTTGTAGCTCTGAGTTTTATGTGCAGACTTTTGAGCTACCATTGCTCCCTGAGCTCGACGTGTGGAAAGCTTTGTTATCAGTTTAAGTGTTCCCACTGCCCTACACTTTCATCAGCCTTCTGTGCTGCTCTAAAGGCCTGTGCTTATAGTACCCTATTAACCGCACCTTAGGGGAACTGGGATACGGCTTCTCAAAGCATCCGCGGGAACATGTTGATTGCTAAACCAAAAACAACTGCTGCGCATTAGCTGAGAGAGAAAGAAAAGAAGACAAATATCTTCTGCTTTTTTGCTTGTGTCCTTTCTCTGCTCTATTTTTAGGAGAGTGCTCCATCAGAGCAATGTAGCAAGAAGATGCGCTGCACAGATTTAGGGAGAGTCTTGTCTCCGTCATCCTGCTGCACTTGATTTGGCAAGAATCCCATCTCTGTCTTGCTGTGTCACCCTTGACAGATGATGATGTACTTCTCAGGAGAGCACTATCCCAGTTTGATCAGTTTTACCTGGAAAGGTACTGCAATGTCAGTGATTACCAGTGAAGCCGCGAGTTTAATCCCGCACAAATCTGCAACCTTTTTACGAGTCTGACAAGGAATAATTCCTTAATTACCTCCTGTAATTTGCTGAACTCGGAGCTCGCTCAGTAATTATAGTCCTATTTGAATTGACCTCATGATAGTGTAATAGCAAAACCTGGCCTACATTAGCTTTCTGAAAATGAAAGGCACTCCCAAACTTGTCACTTGGCTTTGGGGAAAATCGCTGCTGCCACCTTGAAGGGCTTCCCAGTTCTGAGGAGTCTTCTTCTTAGGTTTACCGGCAGACCCTCAAACTCTCGATTTGACACAAGGGGAGTCTGCAAACTTGTATAGTTCATGAAGTGGCATGTCTTGTGAGGTGCATTTTGAAGTTTCAGCACCGCTGTATGGTGAACAACTAACTGCTTATAAAGCTAGCGTTAGCCATGGATGATCATTTTATCATTATCTGGGCTTGTTTTGCCTTAGCTTACCCCAATGAGCTTTAGACCGCTAGTTAGCCAAGTCTAGCATAAGCCAGTAGGATGAATTTCTGACCTGACTCCATATTCTGTATTCATATACACTCGTTTTAACCTGCAGCGTACAGTGCATGCACAAAACCGAAGTTCAGCAAGGGCGAAGTTTAGTCAGTATGAAAAAAGGTGTAGAACTGGGATTCTAATCTACTCTAACATGCTCCGTGCCTCACCTCCCGCATGTAAAGATGAGCTGTACATCCAGAGTATCTGGTAATTTGGCAAAATTACATACAAACAGTTTATCTCTTACAGAACCTCCTCTGGGAAAACTAATCCAGTTCTACTAGTCCTGAAGAGACCGTAACTTCCTTGTTTGCACTGTTGTGTTTCTTTAGCCCCCATCTCTGTGTGTTTGCTGTATTTGGGAGCAGAAGACAGGAAGCAGCCGTTCCAAGTTCCAAGCCGGTCGGAGAACCACGTTTAAGTGAGAAGTTCTTTTCTTGTCTGAGCGTCACACAAAGACGTAAACACGGACTAATTAGATCTCCCCGTGGTCCCCTTGAGATGTGTTTTCCATTTGGTGTTGTACACTCAGTTCAGCACCGCTGAGACTCCCTCATTAATTCAGTGCCTGCGCAGAGCCGGGCGAAAGCTATTCGAGGATGTGTGATTCGCATTGTTCGCCGGAGCTGTGATTTAATTTCTGCCGTGGTGCCGCTCCAAGAGTTTGGGCAAGTGTCCTTGAGCCTATGGCCTTGTTTCGCCTAAGACGTCCTAAGGAGCATCTCGGCAGGCGTTAGCAGAGAGGAAAAGGGCAGCCGTGTCACGCCAGTAACACCCCGGAGTCTCTCACTCACAGCCGCAAATCCTTCACACGGCGTCCCCGTCATGTTCTCTGAAGTAATTGTATACGGAACGACAGCTTAACTAGATGTATCCTCTTTTTGTAGGCCGTAATCTTGGTGCTTGAGGCGTTTCTAATTATCGCGTGTTTACCTGACGTCCTCCAGTCTGAGTAGATCTGGACAATTATGAAGAGTGCCTTCCCTTGAGTGATCAGAAGAGAGACTAGGGTGATTGGATAATAACTGCCTGGGTGTGCGCGTTATGTGTGCCTGCATTCCTTTTTTCCCCCCTCCTTCAGTGCCGAAAGCTTCCTCATTCCTCCTCACGCAGTCAGAGCCTATGATGAAAAACGCCCATCTGTTTGAGGCTGCACCCAGAGAGGTTATGGACAGTCACCGCTTCCATAGTAATGCATCAGAGACAACTGATTTGAGCCAGAAGCGCTGGAGGTGTGCTCGCTTCTCTTGTGGTGATTCAAGAGCTCCCCCTATTGGGAGGAGACAGAAGTACCAGGCCAGCGCTGCTTTCCCTTCTCCAAATCCCAGTGGCAGTGATTCATCCTGGCGGTTGTTCTATGACTCCAATATTAAGAGCTCCGTTCGAACAGGCCCGTTTTGCTCTGAGGCTCTGCTCGCCCTCATTCATTTATGTATGTGGAAAGATGTGTGAAATGCAGATTTGCTCCCGCACCTGTGCGACTAGTGCTGACTGGGACTCCCGAACAAAAACCCAGCCTCCTACGGGCCCCTGGAGTGCCACTCGAGGGAACACGCGCACACAATTCCATTTAAAGCCCAGCGCTGTGGAGGAAGAAACACTGTTCAGTGCCCTGCAGACCAACCACTTATCCTGTTCCCGCTGTGTGGGTAGACATTGATATGTCCACACCTGCCCATAAAGCAAGGATACTTGTTTCCCTGCTGCTGAAATGTTGGCACAGTCCTGAGTCCTTTTCCAGATGTGTGATTGATTGATTGATTGATTGATTGATTGATTGATTGATTTACACTCCTTCTAGGGGCATTCCTGCCAAAAACTGGAGTTAATACAGTGGTTCTTGAAAGTTTGTGAACCCTTTAACTTAAATTGGACATATAAACACCAGATTTTCACCCAAGTCCTAAAAGTAGATAAAGAGTAACCAACTTAATCAAATGAAACAAAAATATTAGACTTGGTCATTTATTTATTGGGCAAAATATCAAATATTTCATATCTATGAATGTCAAAAGTACGTGAACCTTTGCTTTCACTATCTGGTGTAACCTCCTTGTGCAGGAATAACAGCAGCTAAATATTTCCAGTTACTGTTGATCAGTACTGCATATTGGTCCATTCATTTAACTCTGTTATGTTGGTGGGTTTCCTCCCATGAACTGCCTGCTTCAGGTTCTTCCACAACATTTCTATTGGACTGAGGTCAGGACTTTGGCTTGGCCATTCCAAAACATTAATTTTGCTCTTCATTATCCATCTTTGGTAGAACACCTCGTGAGCTTAAGATCATTGTCTTGCTGCATGACCCACATTCTCTTGGGATTCAGCTCAAAGACAGATGTTCTGAAATTTCAGTTTAGAATTTGCTGGTATAATTCAGAAATCATTGTTCTATCAATGATGGCAGACCGTCCTGGTCCTGACGCAGCAAAACAGGCCCAAACCATGATACTACCACCACCGTGTTTCACAGATGGGATAAGAATTTTATGTTGGACATTTTATTGTTTTGCTTTGTCCAAACGTAAAGCTTCTCATTTAAACCAAAATGATCTGTTTTGGTCTTATCCGTCCACAAAACATTGTTCCAATAGCCCTCTGCCGTTTCCATGTGATCTTTAGTAAGCTGCAGACGAGCAGCAGTATTGTTTTTGGAGAGCTGCGGCTTTCTCCTGGCATGTACACCATTGTTGTTCAGTGTTCTTCTGATGGTACAAATGTCATGCAGAAGATCCAGGGCACTCAAACAATCCCACAGTGCAAAACCGATTTACCCTAGGATCCAGGGAGTACCCATAATGCACTGTGTTGTGTTAGGTTTGAAGATTCACTCACAAACTTCTCTAAGTAGGATTGCTGAGCCCACCTACATGAGCAATCATTGCCACAACCCTCTCTTGGAAGGTATGTAAGCTCTTCTCATGTGTGCAGTCAGACTTAAAGGTTGAAGGTCACTGGCGGCAGAATGTTGACAGTGTTTATGTGATGGAACCTGCCGTCGCAAAGTAATGAGTCAACGCTGACTCATTGGTGTCTGAAATCGTTTGCTACATTCACCGATTCTGTTCCTGTTCCAATTTGGCAATATTTGGCAAAACACTTCACAGTCTGGCTGGCTGGTTAATCTAGCAAGTACTGGCCAAACTGAGCTGAACCTGATATTGCTACAGGCCATACAACAAAAGGTTCCTACTGCATTATGATGACCACATCCTACTTTCAATGGTGGCAGCATGTAACTCATGAAGGAAGTCGTATTTTTATGGCATTCTCTGGGCTCACTCATCCAAGTGGAAGGCACTCTCAACCGATTTGGGTATGACTCCATCCTTGCAGATCACATACACCCATACATGCTGATTGTCTTCCCTGGGGCAGATGAGGTCTTTCAGCAAGACTATGGGACACTTCACACGGCTAGACATTGATTATAAGAGCATGACCAAGACTTCCCAGTACTACCCTGACCCCCTAATTCCCCAGACTTGAACATCTGCATTTTGAGCACCTGTGGGACCACCTCTATCCTCGTGTTTGCTCCATGGATACTCCCCCACCTACCCTCCAGCAGCTGTGGGATGCAATGCAGTCAGCATGGTTCCAGATATCTGTAACAACCTACCAGGACCTTACTGAGTCACTCCCAGCCTGTCTAGCTGCTGTCTGTGCTGCACACGGTGGATACTCTGGTCATAATGTGATTTGACTGTGTAACTGATAATATAATTTACCTCTGATACCATTTCCAGGGCTTCTTTGCTCGCCCTTTCCCCTTCTTTTGCAGAGGTGTTGTGTAAAAGCAATAGAACACTCAAGATCGTGTCCATCTCACGTCCAATTGCTTAAACATCATATAGCTATTGGGAGCCTCTGTGGTGCCAGTCATTCCTGACTGCAGGCCTAGCCACTGATCTATATGCTGTCTATAGGTAACTCCTAACTGTGAAAGAGGTGTAAAGAAAACAGCATTCCATTCTTATTCAGCACAGAATCCCAGAGACAAGTTTTACTCTTTCAGCCCGAGTGAGATAATGTATACACAGCCAGCTGGATGGGTGGTTGTATCTTTTAGCTTGTTGTCTTCAACTAATGAGTCATTTCTGTCATTTGAGTGCATAATTCTTTCCATTGATGTGGAGACAGTTACCACAGTTTTTCTAGTCTAACAAGTAGGCATGTCTGTGTAGTAGGATGACTTGTGGAACAAAGCACGGTGATTCATTAGGGGACGCAGCACGGTGACGTATCAGTTAGTGAAGTACATATAGTCACAGGTGCATCTCGTCTTCATTCGTAGTGGCGTTTGGCCTTTTTGCCAGTGCTAGCATGTGTGTGCATTCAGTGCGAGTAAGCCAGATGCAGTGATAGTTCTTCAGCTGTAGTGAGAACCTGCCAGGTTTACAATCAAGTAGGGATTCGTCATAGGTCTGGAAAACCACCAGTTGAGGGACTTTTACAAAACTACTGCCGCCTTGCTGCTTTGCCTTTCTCCTTTGCTGGGCTTTGTTAAATCTGATGTTGCTCTGCGTCACTGGATTACGCTGGTCCCGCACGCCGTGGCTGTTTCCTGTTCAGCTGGACTGGCGTCATCACTAGACCACTGCTTGGCTGCGCTCAGGCTTCGTGGAGGCCATTTATATCAAGGCCTTGAGCGTTGAGTTTGTCTGTTGTTTACAGTTGACTATCTAAATAGCCAATTTAGGGATTACACTCATTACCGTTCTTTAAGACATTAGTAAAGTCAAGTCAAATTTATTTGTATAGCGTTTTTTACAACATAGGTTGTTATAAAGCAGCTTTACAGAGGATCTGGGTCCAGGCCCCAGTGAGCAAGCCAAGGGCGTCAGTGCCGAGGAAAAACTCCCTAAGGGCAAGAGGAAGCAACCTCGAGAGGAGCCAAGACTCAAAGGGTGCCCCTTTCTCTTCAGGTCGACCTCGGATAGCAACATTTTCACCGTTTGTTTCTTTCTTCTTTTCTATTATTATCACTATTATTATTATTATTGTTAGTATTAGTATTATTATTATTATTTTCCTTTTTTGGGGTTGAGTTTTGGATTGAATTTGTGTAGTCTAATTTGTCTTTTTTCCTTTTCTGTTTGTTGGAGGGCACCTTGCGTGCTGGGCACTGCGTCCGAGTTGTGTTTCACTGAGGCTTGATATCAGCACGAAGCTGCTTTCTCTCAAGTGTGAGTGTGTTGTGGTGATTTTGTTTGTACACTGGACTGTAGAAAATTATAGTGGTGTGTAGGCTGCCTCTCCCATGCAGCATCCAGGGTGCCTCTCTGGCTCTGTTTTTGTTTTTGTTTTTGTTTTGTTTTGTTTTGTTTTTTTGACGCTACTCCCTGACTTTGTTTTAGAATAGTAGTAGGTGTAACCCTTCTCTTTTTATCTTTTCTCTTTGTTTGTTTTCCTATTTTATTGATAATAAAGATTTATTTGTTTTATCTACATTTAGACTAGAAGCAATATTAAATAAATCAATACTGTCTGTCATTCTTCCATTTATATATATAGGTGTTTCCTTAGCTGAAATCTGATCTCAGACTCAGTACAGATGTACAGAATCCTTCTATTCTAGTCTTGTTGGATCTTAGTACTGCTTTTGAAACTGTGGATCACAAGATTCTAATCTACCATCTTGAGCACAGCTCAGGCACAGCTTTAGACTGGTTTAAATCACATTTAACAAACAGACTGTTCCTGGTTTCAGTGGAAAATGATTCATGAAAATGTATTAGTATTTCTTGTGGAGTACCACAGGGGTTCATTTTTGGGCATTTGTTTTTCTCATACATACATGTTACCTCTGGGTGATGTCATTAGGAAACATTATGTCAACTTTCATAGCTACACCGATGACAATTAGAAATCTCTATTCTTTCTAAAAATCAATACTCTGTAGACAGACTTACAAGCTGTGTGTCAAATATTTCTCAGTGGATGCTGCTAAACTTTCTACAACGAAATCAAGGAGGAACTGAAATACTGATTCTCGGTGCTAAAAGTCAGAGAACTTCTTTATGACAGACTCAGCTCTTTAGCTATGAACATCAAACCGGAAGTATGAAATCTGGGTGTGATCTTAGACTCTGAACTGTTTTATCTGTTTATCAGCCACTAAAGTAGCTTTTTATCTTTTGAGAAATGTTGCTAAAGTTCAGCCTTTTCTATCTCAGAGCGACCTAGAGATACTTATTCGTGCGTTTGTTACAAGCAGAGTTGATGACTATAATGGTCTCCTTACTGGGGTTCCTTAGAAAACAACACATCCCCTCCAACTCGTACAAAATGCAGCAGCACCACCAATCCTAACAAAAACTTATGTCACCTGTCTGTGTCTTTTAGAATAGGCTTTCTTTTAGAAGTTCTGCTACTGTTCTATAAAGCTCTAAATGACCCTAAAGTTCCTGCGTACATCACAGAATGTCTCTCTGTTCATGTTCCAACTGCTGATCTTAGATACTCGCCTTTGCACACACCTTCTGTAATATACAGGAGATGTGGAGAGACCTCTTTCAGTTATTCTGTTTCTAAACTGTGCAACCTTGTATTAGACAGTCGAGCTCAGCGCTATCTCAGAAACGTCTCTCTGTAACTCTGTGTTTAATTAAAACTCTACATCTTCTTAGTACTTATAGTGTAAATTTGATCTGTGTTATATGCTCATATGATTTTAACCTCCTGAGACCCCAGCATCCTCATATGAGGACATTACATTTCTGCTTCTCTGCACCATGATACTGTTTAAAACGTTGACCCTTTGGCCTCATATGAGGACATTGTTTTTTGCCAAAACAACTTCCTGTACAAAGACAACATTTAGTTTTTATACTTGTTAGGTCCTACTAATCACAAATAGCTAGGAGAAATTAAAATTGCACACCAAGCAAGTCCGGGTCTCAGGAGGTTAAATTAATACTCATAGTTTCTTTTATTACTGTTAACAACCACATGTAAAGTACTTTGAGCTGCCATCACTATAAATAGAGATTATTACAGCTTATTTTCATTTTATTCATTTGTTTTTAGTTTTTCCTCGGGTCACCTAACGACTGTTGACCTCACCCCCTTAATCTGGTCTGTTTTTCCTGAGTTAAGTTTTGGGGTTTTTACACTGTTATGGCAGTTTGGGTTTAGGTTGGATGTTCTAGCCAGGTTGCTTGATGTTATGATGGTGTATATGAGCATCTTGCTACACATCCATGCATTTGAGGATTAATAATGTGATTTCTACCTGGGCCATTGCATTGTGTAATCAGAGATGCTAATTTTCCTCCCCACAGCACAGTGTGCTGGATCTGAAATGCCAGAGCTCCTGACGCCTGTAGCTGTTTTTTAATGAGCGACACTCAAGTCGTCTCACCTTCATCATCTCCCTGACCTTTCTCAACAACGCAGAAGTGCCACTCTTCATACAGACGGTGATTATAGCTGAATCGTTTTAAAAATAGAAGTCACTTTCTCCAGACTGGCAAAGCCTCATGTATCGTTTGGAGCAGGAAATCTGTTCCAAAAAGCACCTTCTGTCGTTCTCGAAGGCCTGGTGTGGGCTGTTTAGACTAAACATCAGTGTCTTTTTACATAGAGGGATTTAATGTGCCTCCTTTCAACAAAGTTTTTATTTTTTTATATTAGTTTGAATGTCTGTTTGTCTGGAAGCAGATCTTATTTGTCATGGTCTTCTTCAGGAACACCGTGAACCACTCGGGCCACAAGAGAACCTGCCTCTTTTCCCAGGATATGTAATTAGATTAGGTTGGGTTTGCAGAATCGAAGAGAGGTTCGCTAAAAGCATGCCTTTCACCTTGCTTGCTCCCGAGAACAGGCTGTCTTCAACTCTGCTGCAAACACTTCAGCCGCAAACGCTTCATTGAAATGTTTTCTTTGTCTTTTCTCCCTTAAAGGAGGCTTTTACTGCAGACTTAAATCCCCGAAATCACATCTGTGTTACATAACCAAGGCCACAGCAGCGTTTAAGGCTGTTTGTTAAGTGGTAAGTTGAGAAAGTCTGGTGAGGGGAAGCGTTCTTCAGCATTCACTCGGTGGACGCAGATAAGATGTGTGTGCAGAATAACAAGCCTGCACTCTACATGCAGAATAACCCTCCCACACTCCTTTGCACCAACACTTTTCCTTTTGGCTTGATTCCAAAAAAAAAGCTTTTGAATGCTGTTGAATGGAGTGATGATGAGCATGCCATTGTCATCTCCGCTGAACGAGTTAGTGTTGGAAGCGCTGCCCTTAAGTCAGATTCATTAAGTCTGCTTTGTCACAGTCTGCCTTTAATGAGTTTTGATCTGTGAGTGCCTAATAAAGATCTCAAGGATAGGTGGAGACGAAATCGCCTGTGACGGCGCGCATGCTGCCACTGAAGGCTCGGACGACCCCTCATTAGGGCCCCACTGACGGACCAGCTCTGCACAGGGAAACCGTTCTGATCTACCCTATATGTCCACGTATCCAGACACCTGCTCAACACCTTTTGCTGGAGTAACAGCATCTGCTCTTCTGAGAAGACTTTACACTAGATGTTGGACTGTTGCAGTGAAGGTTTGATTGCGTTCAGCCACAAGACAAGAGGTCAGGTGCTGATGTTGGATGATTAGTTCAGGATCCACCCAAACTCAACCCAAAGGAATTTGATGGCGTGCCAGAGCGGCATTCAGTTTTATGCAACTCTAGCTGATGCTATGCTGTTAAGCATGGTGGCCTTATTCTGAATTTACACTGTGAAACTTTCATGTAACTACTTGCAAGCTGCAAGTCACACAAAGCAACTCACAAACGATCTGTTACATGCATATGGGAGATGTTAGGTTCAGAAGGGTGTTGGGCCACCATGACCTGCCAGAACAGCTTTAGTGCATCCTGGCCTTGATTTTACCGCTATCTAGACCTGTACCACCGTAGGTGGAGAACTGTTTTGAATAGTGGTGGAGTGTGCTGTGAGTCCAAAATCCCCCATAGGTTTTCATAGGAGTTGAGATCTCGTGACTATGAAGACCATAGCATATGATTCACGTCTGTCTCATACTCATCAAACCATTTAGCAAAACATTAGCCATCCGTGTCCCAATGAACTCTCTTTCAAAGTCGCTAAGATCTTTTCCTCCTGCCCTATGTGATCCAAAATCCAGGTCAGCTACGTCTGCTTGGCATTTTTAGACGTGCTACAGAGCACGGTATGACGTTAATTGCTTACTTGTAACATGCAGCACGCTTGTATTTGCTCTGCTTATGTTTCTCTGTTCATTCACCCAGGTTTGTCCCCCATACAAGACAAAGGCAGGACTCGTCACTGAAGATGACCTGCTGCCAGTCTGAGTCACTCTATGACACTCTGGCACGACACCATTGCAGTCTTTGGCGACGATGACATGGTGTTAGAGACCGTCATCATAACGGTCTGCGTGCATGTAGTCCTGTGTCGTACAGCCATCTGCCAATGGTGCTGGCACTAACAGGATGACTCATGGAGGTCATCACTGCTCGGTGAATGTCCACAGTCATGGCTCTTGGGTCAGTCAGGTACAGCGATAAGTCCTGTCCTTGCTTATGTCATGAAACTTGAATCATTCGCATGTCTCACAATGTCAAACCTACCCACCATTTTTCATTCCTGATGGTTGACTCCTTTTGGGTGCAACTATTTGTGCAACTATTCCTTTGATGATGAGTGTGTGTGTGTGTGTATGTGTATGTGTGTGTGTATAGAAGGTATAATTTATCTAACATTTACATTTACTTTCTATCCTTTTGCACATCAGGACAAACACCTTCACAAGCAGTCATTCAACCATTTCTGGTTTACAAGAAAAAAGGCCAACAAGGGCCCTCTATTTTATGTTCTTGTCCATGTTCCTGTCGATAATATCAGGTCCATAGGGACTGTAACTTGTACCTCTATACATCATCACAATACATTTAAAATAAAACAGTCCAGATGTGAATGAAGTGTAGGCTTTCAGCTTCATTAAATTATTATTTGTATATGAATTAACCGTTTAGGAATTACAGCCAGTTTTTTACATAGTCCTTCTATTTCTACAGGTCCAAATGTAATTAGACAAACCCACATAAATATAAATACAAGAATACTTTGCAGGCAATAACTGTCTGAAGTTGGGAAACCCATGGACATCACTGGGCATCAGCAAATGCCTTCCTTGAAATGCTTTGCCACGCCTTAACTGCAGTCACCTTCAGCTGATGCTTGTTTTGGGGGCTTTCTACCTTCTGTTTTGTCATCAGTAAGTGCTCAACTGGGTTGAGGTCTATTGAATGACGCCGCCATTTAAGAACATTCCATTTCTTTGCCTTAGAAGATCTTGGGGTGCTTTTGCAGTATGTTTTGGTTCATTATTATTATTGATCTGTACTGTGAGGTGCTGTTCTTTTTTTTTTTTGCAGAACTGAAACTGAGCAGAAGGTAGAGCTCTGTGCATTTCATCCTGCTACTTCTTTCAGCACTCACATCATCAGTAAACACCAGTGACTCAGTTCCAATGACACCCATACATGCCCATGTCATAACACTGCCTCCACCAAGTTTCACAGATGATATGGTATGCTCCAGATCATGAGTCCTTCCTTTCCCTCTCCATACTCCTCTCTTCCCATCATTCTGGTTCAGGTTAATGTTGATTTTGTTTACTCTGAGATTCTTGTTCAGAGCTGGGGAAAGCATGTTTAGATGTTAGAAGTTTAGAAGTCTAATATGGCCTTTTAGATTTAAAAGTCTAATCTGGACTTTATATTCCTGAGCAGTGTTTGCAACTTGGGGTAAACTCTCTGTGTTTACGGTCATGATGGTGTTTCTTAACAATGATATGAAGAGTTTTTCTTCAACACAGAAATAATTCCATGGTCTTCCAGGCCTTTTGGTGTTGCTGAGGTCCTCCATGTACCGAATTGTTGATTTGGCTACAGCTTCTGCTATCTCTCTGATAGGTTTGTTTTGTGTTTCTCAGACTAATGATGCCCAGTCACTTACATTGATAGCTATTTGGACCTCATGTTGAGAGTTTCCATGAACAGCTATCAAATGCATATTGAACACTCAGAATCATCTTATAGTCTTTAATTTGTAATAGAATAACGAGGGAACCGGCATACACCTGCTCATGAAACTGTTTTTCAGTCAGCTGTTCAGTCACTTTTGAAGATGTAAAAATGGAGGGTCTATGTAAAAATGGCTGTAAAAGATCTTAAAATATTTGACTTAAAGATGAAATTCACTTTGATTACATATTGATTACTTAACGCTAAATCCATTGTGGCAGAGGCAAAATTACAGAATTGTGTCACTGTCCAAATACCCTCATCATCAAAAGAATAGTTGCACAGACAGTTGCACCCAGAAGGAACCAACCCACAAGAATGAAACTTGGTGCTAGGTTTGATGTTGTGAGACATGTGAATGATTCCAGTTTACGCTCGCTACGCTTACGCTAAGGGAAGGAAGGAAGGACATGCACATGTCATGCACACACACCTGGTGTCACCCCACCTCCAGCCCTACTGCAAAATCTGCAGGAACCGTGAGAGAATATTCAAGCTGCTTGGGATGGATTATCACAGGACGCCATTAGGAACCTCTACAACTCCATGCAGCGACGTCTGGCTTGTTGCATTAGCGAACATGGCAGCCTGATGCCATACTAAGAGACATTACTTCTGTTTGTGTAGCTCAATAAATATTGCCCACATCAGTCTAAATGTATCATCATTTATTGTTCCCGGTCACCTTTATCTTCCTTCACAATAGCACTGCAATCTGACACTTCAGGGTGCAACTATTATTTTGCTGAAGAGTGTACTTATGGACCTGCTTTGCTGTGATCACATGGTACATTCTCGTTTGTGTTTTGTTTAGTTATTTCATGAAGCTTATTTGAAACAAGTTTAAAATGAGTTGCAGGAAACTTTACGTAATGAAACACAAGTAAAATTCGGTTTCATGTTAATTTCAAGCAAATACAACAAAGATTTGTATAATTGAACTGCTGTACCCAGTAGAGGGTCTACTGTAGACAAATCCACTAATCAGGACATTTTTGGACATGCAGCGCATATTGAGAATCTTATTGTTATTAACATTATGTGATGAGAATGCATCTCTTTCTTTGCCTCCTTGAATAAGATGCTCGATAGGGCTGGTGAAGAAAGGACTTTGATGAAGGACAGAGAGGAGTGTATTTGCAGGGGCTTAGGCTGGCTCTTGTGTCTGTGGCCATTCTGAGCCTTGTGGCTAGAGGCAGATGGTGGCTGGGTCACAGGACCCCTGTTTGGAGAAGGGAGGGATAAAGGAATTAGTGGAGCTCCTGATATATGTGGAATAGCAGTATGGCCTGTGTCCCATCTTGCCCTGCAAAACTGTCCAGGAGAGAGGCCATCAGCCTCACCCTCACTGCACTCTGCTAATGGAAGACATGAGCAGCAGCAGCAGCCACATTACTCGCTCACTCCACTTGCTCTTTCAGTTTCAAGTCTCTCTCAATCTCGCTCAGTCTTATTCTCATTCTTGCTGCCTCAGTCTGTGTTCTCCTCTCGTTTGCCTCTGCCTCTCTTCCCTTCTCTCTACTTTCTTTCCTCTCTCTCCCCATCTCCATGGTAACCCAAAGGAGTCGACGGCGTGGATGCTTGCAGCCGGATCGCCTGCCTGCACATATCATGAATCTGGCTGGAAATTGATAGGGAAGTTTGGATCCACTTCATTGATCGCCCGCATTCAGCAAATTTCCCAGCTCAGTAAAGTGAGGCTGCTTAAATGATTTTCTAGGCAGTTTACGTATGGCCCACAGCGGGCACTCAAGCGTGCCAGCCGGGCAGAGGACGGTCTCATGAAACTGCTATAAGGCCAGGCAGTGCTCAGTGCCTCAGATAAGAGACCCTGTGATCTTTCTGGATGCAATATAGAGCTCTCTTGGAGTTGAAGAGCTGCAGTGGCAGCGTATAACTACTAAAACAGTGTGATTTTCACAAGTATTATAAATGCATGAGGCCCTAATAAAGGGGAATTCCACCAGAAATTCTGTGTAATTTAGATATCAAGATGTAAACAATGCCATTCTGAGTGGTATGATGTAAAGTGTCACATTCTTCTTACCAAGTCATAGTAAATAGTAAATGCAATTTTCAATATGTGTTGTAGACAGTGGTTCCTGTTGCCACCATTATTAAGGCATTGATAAGTTTTACTTTGCTTAAGAATGACTTTGTTTACATCTCAACAGTGGAATTCCACTTCAAAGCGTTTGTTCTCTTGCAGCCATAGACGTTAAGCACAATGGAAAACATACCGATTCTCTTGGTGCCCATTATGTCCTTTACACCATGCTCTAACATCGATATTGAGGTGGTCTGAATAGGGCATGTGTGGCATGTCCAACCATCTCTGCGTGTCTTACCTCTCAACTACTTCAGACTCTCAGAGTTCCAGGTACGACCCAGACGGCTTGCTGTGTGCCAACAGGGGTCACTACAGCCCAGATTTGCAGAGGGAGTACAGCAACTTTAATGATCAAATTTTCTGCCTCAGCGCCCCTCTCTTTCTGACTCACAGTGTAATGTAGCATTTAATCACTCAAGAGGCGCGTATTAACTGTTCTGTTTGGCTCTGTGAGCCCGTCTCTTTGATCACTATATTAATGGGCTGGACTAGCAGTGCCAGGCTTGCAGCTTTTCAACTTCAACTTTGAAACCCAGAGTAAGGCACAGAGGGTTGGATCTTCACAGTGTCTCAGCAAATGTATGGATTTTATTTTTGAGCCAGTTTCACTGTGAATAGATGTGTACAGGAGCCAACAGGGTCAGTGCAGCCTCTCTCTTGTTGTTTACACATGTTTATTCAAAGTGCTTAGACACAGTTTTTTGGGTATACGGTCATATGGAAAGGTTTGAGCGCTCTTGTTCAAATGACATGGTTTGGAGTTGCACGTCCTCTACAGAGAAGCATGGAAAATTCAAGTGCTCTGTTGTTATGTATTTTACATACTGGAAAAACATAAAGCATATCAATCGAACAATCAATCAATTAACATTTATTTGTATAGGGCTTTTTACAACAATGGCTCAAAGCAGCTTCACAGAAAAGCAGTTTGTAGAAGGATTAAAAGAAGAAAAGGAAAAAGAAGAAAAGGAGTACATGTATAGACATAAGGAAGGAATCCGGGTCCAAGCCCCCATGAGCAAGCTAGAGGCGACAGTGGCAAGACGAAACTCCCTTGGAGTAAGAGGAAGAAGCCTCGAGAGGAACAAGACCCAAGGGAGGAACCCATTATTTTATGTTTTCATATAAATGTAAAAAGGTGCCATAACTTTTGATCCCTTTTTTTGTGTTGCTATCTGGTGTTGACCTGAGGAGGATGGGTTCCCCTTTTGAGTCTTGGTTCCTCTCGAGGTTTCTTCCTCTTGCTCTGAGGGTGTTTTTCCTTGCCATTGTCACCCTTGGCTTGGACCCATATTCTCTGTAAAGCTGCTTTGTGACAACATCTGTTGTAAAAAGCACTGTATAAATACATTTGACCTGCCTTGACTTGACTTTTGCACAGATCACATTTTTTCTGTTGTATTGTATGTAACTGTAGTACTTGTACCTAAATGGGGTAAACAGTGTTATGGAATAGCCTGTATTGTAGTTTCTCTATCAGTATTTCTTAATAATTGCTACTGTAGATCGTTTCCCCCCATCATCTCCAAGATCTAAGGTTTTCTTAACCTTGTTTTTAATGCAAAGTTTGTTTGTTTGTTTGTATTAATTTGTTAAAAGTCTCAGTAGAACTAAATGAAGGTACTGGCATGCGGTTGTGGCTAAGTCATTTTTAGGCCATTTTACCCACCTGTTCCTGTCAGTGATCTTCATCTTTTAAAAAGTCCCTTCTTCCTGGGATCTATTTTACTTGCTGTAAATACTTTAACTTCATGTTTTTGTTCTTTAAGGATTTTGTTCTTTAAGGATTCACCCTCCTTCTATTCTGCTAAATAACAAATATCCATCCATTTGCCAAAATCTGGGTTCTCACACTACTCAAAACATAGAATAGTTAACCAGCACCAAAGTTTTAGTCATTTGTTGTACCCATTGAGCGGTTCTACCTAATATGCTCATATCATCAGTACAGCAGAGTAATTCAGTAATTCAAATCTTTTATTGTGTTTATAATGTTAATTTAGTCCAGACTGAAATTACACTCAATCAGATAAACTGGTTTTGACTATCTAAACATCCTAATGGTTCTTTTTAATGCCGGTAACATTTTCTGATGATCTTTCCGATGAGGACAAAATTTCAAAAAAAGTTGGGACTACTACATGAACCGCAGACAGAAACAGAAAGCAGTGCTTTTGTCCATTTTAACCTGTATTTAAACCAAAGGTGCAGTATATGATTTTAATCCAATAGACTTTCATTAAATTCAGTGAGTATTTCCTCACTGTCCGCTAGCTCTCCATTCTGTGTGACAGTAACAGTCCTGGCTTTGGAAATTGGAAATATACAAAGTGGCTCGAGCGCAGCAACACAACACTCTTTCAGCCAATCAGTAACAAGAGTGTTTGTGCTTGTGCAGAGGACAGGGGGAGGAGCATGCATTGTCAAGAAGGAGAGGTGGCCAAGAAACAGCCAAAGAGGAGAAGATCTTGTATTTTCCCATTCCACCTTAAACTGTCCTGGAGAAAACTGACAAAGCTGAAGTTGGCTTCCTATTTGCCACCTTTTGATTTGAATTTTCCTGTTGCACTGTAAATGGTTAAATGGTGCTGTGGTTTCATTCTGATGTCTGAGGCATTATGATAAGTGCTGCACCATTTAAGGAGGAATGGGATATTTTGACCAAGAAGCTCCTATGTACATATGAACGCTCATTCTAAGCTAATTTTGTAGTTACAGGTAATTAAACACTAAAGAAAACCTAGTTTTATGTATTATATTCAGTTTTTACTAATAGTTCCCCACCCCCTCTTCAATCTTACACACGGCTGCTTTAAAGTAGGCAGATATGTGATAAATCTCAAAGGCCTGGATCTTTTTAGGGGTAATCAGTCGAGTGTTCTGTGCATTCTGAACTGCTTTTATTCAAAAACATTACTACTTTTGGGTACTTTTTTTAAGTGGACAATATTTATTTATTTATTTATTTATTTATATTTTGTTGCTGTTGTTTTGGCGCCCAGCTTTCATTTTTAATGTTATTTTTATTTACCCATACTTTCGCTTTAATACAGCTTCTCTGCACTTCCCTCCTCCTCCTCCTCCTCCTCTGGTCACTGGTTAGGTATCACGGTTGTGGGGATAATGGTAGTAGCTCATCTATCTATCGGGTGTCCCTCTTGTTGTTTCTCCTACTTCACTGCAGTTATTCCGCCCAGGTGGAGCATGTCAGAGTCAGCTGAGCTTTGGCTGTCCTGTCCTGTGGTCTTGTGAGCTTGCTTGCATGAGTCTGTAATGCGCGCTGGCACCGAAACGGTGGAAACCAGCCACAGCAGTTCGGTAAGCTGCTGTATACAGCGCTCGCTTATTCACCGAATCTGGCGGCAAAACTCAACCAGCCATGTGCTGTGTGCCGTCATCAGCCCGGTTACCGCGGCGACGGGTAAAGCAAAGTCGCGATTGGTCGACGGGGAGGTTACGTCACAATAGTTGTCGGGAATTCCGACCGGGGTTCTAAACGCCGACTGGAGGCTCGTGCCGGAGCTCCGGAGAGTTGAGCGGAGTCTGGGGGCTGGACAGCTCTGTGAGGCGGACCGTGTTCATAGCGCGCTGGCTTCACTCCGTCATCGATGTGTGTCCAAGTCATTACTCAGTAGCTCGACTGTAAACATGCTGTCCGTGTTTTCCTATAGGACTCTGAGCGTCTCGGAAGAGGTTAGACTTAGTACAGCTCAGGAGCCGAAACATACTGCACTGGTTCTGTACTAATAAAGTTTGATCAAGATCCAGAAGATCCACAGCTCGGTTTCTCTTTCATATTCGCGACCCTGGCAAGTCAAGAGGGGTGAAAAGCCTGAGGCTGCAGCAGTCTTGACATGTAAGTTCCCCTTTTCACTTCCAGCACTGATGAAGACTCTGTTGTGTAGGCTGGGGTTGTGGACGGGTCAAGATGGGTCGAGCTGTACCATTAAACCAGCATATCAGATAAGGAGGAACAGTTTTAGCCCCTTATGATTTAGATGTGATGCAAACCCAACCAACGAGGCTGAAGTTCTATATGCATGTAGGTGTGACACCTTAGAACCTGTCCAAATAAGACAGTAACCTGTTTTGCCTATATGTGTGTTCAAGGAAGTAGGTGCGTTTAATGTACATGTTGACATTCTGGCACTTTACTGCAGGATGTATGCTCATGTTAGCACTGAACCCTTTGGCAGGTCTATTCAGCAGCTCCCTTTGCTTGTTCAGAGCTGGGCCCCTGGCCTTTAATAAGGCACCCGCAAGTTATGTATTAAGAAATATACAGTACAGTGTATAATAAGAAGAGACCTTCTGTAGGTGCCTTTTCACTTTCAAATCCATTCTCAGCTTGCAGCGTCACTTAAACTGGCCTCTCTCTGTCTGGGCACCTTGCTTTGTATCAATAATAAAACACTCCGTCCTCTTTTGTTATCTGGACTGAACTTCTCATTACGGTGCCTGGCTGCGTTTTCAGGGTGATCTGTGCAGGCAACACGCTCTTAGCTGGATTGACCTTATCATGGCTTACGCCACAGAGGGATCAGTGACAGGCTGGACGCCGGCTCGTATGCTGGGCCTCCCGCTGTCCCCGAGCCCTTGAGGCCGCCAACTGCCGTCTTTAAATAGATAAGCACTTTATATTTATACCCACAGTCACAACCTGCAGGGTGCCCTGAGCCTCACACAGACTGCAGTCAGCAAATGGAGCAGGAAGGGCTTTTGCAGGTCAGGATGGGCCGAATGCATTGCTTGTTATGCTTACTGGTGTGGGTTTACCTCTGTTTTATTTCTATCTGTCTGTCTATCTATTTATCTGTCTGTCTGTCTGTCTGTCTGCCTGTCTGCCTGCCTGCCTGCCTGTCTGTCTGTCATTAAAATCCTGCATATGTACGTGTTTGCTAGACAGCAGTAATGTACCCAGATGCACTGGAGGCCGCTGGCCGGATTGAGGGCTTGCCTATGTCCTGCCCGGAGACGCAGCCGGACCCGGAGGAAGAGGAGGAGGAAGAGGAGGCCAAGCTGGGCCATGAACCAAAAAGGAGGCACAGATACCGTCCTAGTCTGCAATTACTGAAGCCTTTCAGAATCACAAACAAGTACGTTTCTGCTATTACATTTATCAGAGCAGTTTGTGCATGTTAAGACATGCAGAAAAGCGCACTGGCCTTGTGTGTAGACGAGGGTAAGAGTGGAGCGCGCTGAAGGAGGCCTTGATAAGCAGGCCCTTATCCCCCGGTCACAGACGTCTCTGTGTTTGAACGCATACTGGCTGATAAACCGCCTCTGAACTTTTTCACTGCACTGCAACAGTTCTGTGAGGGACATGTAAAGTGCTGTTCAAACATGAGCGTGCGATTCATCTTCGATTTGGCGACCCAAACTGAAGACTCTCAGTCTCCGGCTCTCGTTCAAGGGCATGGTGTTCTCAGAGGCACTGCACAGAGCCTGGTAGGGTTGCAACTAGCATTACTACAATTCACTAGTTTATCCACTGTTATCTGATTGATCAACTAATCAAGGCTTTATGCTTTGTGCAGTCTCCTCTCAGCACTGGCCCATAGCAGTATCGACATATTCAGGTTCATATGTCTATTTCTCGTTTGGGGTTGTCACTTATACCCCCCACACACCCGTGTTATATGTATTGTGTCTGTGTGAACAAAACCTTGTGTCTCCAAAATGAGATCCATCTCCAACTTCATAGAAGAAGGAAAAAACATATTTTACTTGGAACCAGACTTTTTTGGGCCATGTCTTTTAATATATCCATCATGACACTTACACACAATGAAAAGGCCAACCAATACTTTTAAACTATGTCAAAAACTAAAATAAACGACACATATGGAAATAAGAGTTGAGGTAAGAAGTTGCTCTGCAAATCAGCAAATCAAAATACTTCATAGAAACCATGAAGTATGATGTACTATTAAGTAATGTACACCCACAGGATGGACTACAGTCTGTAATTGTAGAACTACAAAGTGCTTCCATATGGGAGGAGGAGATGATACAATGGACACAGAGTGTAGAAACAAGGAGGCGTACCTTATCAAGTGGTCGGTCGGTGTATTTTATCATATTACAACTCATCTGAACCACTGGGGACGCTTGTAAAATGTACAGTCTCTCCTCCTCCCTCTTCGGTTCTTACCAGTGTAGAAGAAACATTTGTCATCAAGCTTCATCTGTTTGCTCACCAAGAACGTACCAAGCAGTGTGAAACAGCTCCAATGTAAACTCTTGTCCTGCTTCTATATATATCACTCATTTTATTCGCTGCTGAATGTGAATACTTGACATGGGCGGATGGCGGCGACAGTCGTTATAATGGTCACTTGCCAAGAGCTTCAGCCATCATTGTGTTTACTCTTCATGTCATTGACTTCTGTTCTTAATTGATCTAACCAGGAGCAGAACCTTCAACATGATTTATAAGAGGTTAGAGTAAGCTGTCAGGGCAGCAGTGCTACTTCTTTATCCTCTCACGTTGAACTGATTTGACTTGATGCTACAAATATTATACTTATAGTTTTCCACAAAATTACTTTATATTACACGTCTATATTTACTTGTCATCAGCCGTCATGATTAGAGATGGCATATCGGTATCAGTGGATATTGGGTAGGCTTTAGAAAATTGGTTTGGATATCAGAGGGAAAAAGATATTAATCAGATCCAGTCCTGTGACTGCACTCGCTCACGTTGCGTTATCTGATGTTGTTAGCTTTACATTTCTTTCTGTGGGGTATTAGAGTGTTTTAATGTTTTTTACATTATATATATATGTATATATTGTTTTTTCCTTAAAAATTAATGTCACTTGTCGTTAATGACAGTCGTTCCCAGATGTCTGCCATGCACGGTTCTGCTCCTCTGTTGCAGGCATCAGCACCCCGTGGACAATGCTGGCCTCTTCTCTTTCATGACCCTGCAGTGGCTCTCTCCACTGGCCTGGAAATCCTATAGAGCGTCAAACCTCAGTATGGAGGATGTGTGGGGCCTTTCCTGCCATGAAGCCTCAGACACCAACTGCCACAGGTAAGCAACTGGTGGAAAGTTCACACATTTAAGGTGGGGCCTGATGAGGAATTTCTATCATATTTGCCGATGCAAAGCTTCAGCATGAACAAACACAGACAGTAGAAAACACCACCTGGGCCAAGGACACGATCACAAGCCTGGAGAGTGTGTAGGTGTTTGTGTGCATGTGTGGCACGGGTTAATGTGGGAATCCCTGGGGACACAGTGGGAAATCATGGCTATCCCCCCTCACACCCACCCTCCTCCAAGTAAGTGGGCAGTTTGTGGCACTTGGGTGTTTATTATTAGCAGGGATTAGAGATTAGACGGAGACAGAGAGAGTGTTATCCTCTGTGGATTCTGTGGAGCGGTTATGTCATTACCACCACAGTCTCTCACCGCTGAGCTGCTTTTTGACTCAACACGGGGCAACACAGTTGGTGTCTGGGGAGTTAGAGTGTAAATCTCTGACCTCACATCAATTCAATTCGATTATGATTCCTTAGGAAATTACTCACTGCATCCTGAAATATAATTTCAGCTTGATTAAATTAGACATTATTATATTGCTGTGATCAGAATTATGTTAACAGCACACTAAATAGACATATGCAACTGGAGGAGCTGTTTACGCCGTAGTGAAGCACAGATGATGTACTGAAAATATGTTTATAAAATTAAATTAAAGGTGCATTATACGTTTCTGGACGGTGATTGTTGATATTTGAACTCAACAGCAAAATATACACACCCCTCCCTCCAGTGTTACTGCTGAAGTTTCTCTTCCCAAATTCAATGATGTGCATTCCCAAAGTGAAAGGCCGCAGCATAGCATAGCATAGCTTGTGTTTTTAGATCTTCATGGCTACAAAATCATTTGTCTGTTGTACTGACGAATACCATGATATAACATTGCAGCAAACAATGATACAACAAGTAATAACTGATGTTAGCAGGTTGTGGTTTAGCAAACTATCACTACTGTTGCTGCTGGGATGCTAATCAGTTGCTGTCTAATCATGAGCAGACGGGATAAAACAATACCGAACTATTGGTTCTGTGAAACAACATAAGTTAATAATAGTCCAGCAGAAACAGAGCAATCTTCTCATCCCTTTTAACCCTCCATGAAGCTGCACCAGTTTCTTTTTCAAGAAGCAGAGGTTATATTCTGGCACCTCAGATTCTTGTTCAAATTTTGCAGTAGTTCCACCTTAAACCATGCAACAGTTGTATTATGGTGCCTCATCTTCTTTTATGAAATTTTCCGTTCTGTCTTAAATGGTGCTTGACCCTCAGGTGCTGGAATGTAACTGCAGCACCGTTTAAGGTGGAATGGGAAAATTCGAAGAAGAAGCTGCTGAAAAGGAAACTTAAGACTTATCAACTCTCTCCAGGACAATTTAAGTTGGAATACTCACTGAATTTAATAGAAAGTCTATTGGATTAAAATCATGTACTGCACATTTAAGTAAAGCATTATGCATCTTGTCTTTGTACTTCTTTGGTTTAAATACGGGTCAAAGTGGACTTACAAAAGCACTGCTTTCTGTGTGTAGTTCATGTAAATGTGCTCTGGTCTGATTGGCTGCCTGTATGATATCTCATTTAAAAAGCAGAGCGGACTGAAACACTTTATTATAAACGAGCGGAGTTAACCTGCTGTAGACTGAATAGGCCGATATACTGTTATGTAAATACTTTGGTTTTTATTACATCAGCAAAACTATACATTCAAAATGGGCTGTTTTTGCATCTTAGTTGTATGTACAGACTGAGGAACGATACGTTGTTTACATGCTATATTAATTTAATGAAACCCATGTGGGCACGGGGAGAACATGCAAACTCCACACAGAAAGGCCCCCGGACGCCCTGCCCGGATATCGAACCAAGGCCCTTCTTGCTGTGAGGCGACTGTACTACCCACTGTGCCGCCATGCCACCCTAATTTGATTTTATTTATTTAGTTTAATTCTAACATTACAAAACCAGTGCAGCAGAATTACCACCTTGAGGCTGATTGTGTGTCGTTAGGCATTGATTCTAGGGCTGGGCTATCAATTTGAATCAAAAATCAAATTTTATTGTCCCAGAAGAAAAAAAGTATACTTAAGTACTACTAAAGCACTACTGAGGTAAAATGTACTTGTAATTATTGCATTTGTAATATGTACATTTTGCGCTTGTATTTAGAACCCAAAACAATGTGGTTGAAATGTACTTGCTGGTATATATACTTAACTTTTACCTGGGGTCACATCACATTTAACACAGGTGTGAAAGTGAGTGAAAATCTTAGGTTGCATATTTTCTTGCAGTACTTAAATACACTATATGTACTGTATATATGTTGTTGCACCATTTTCCTGAATATATTTTTTTATAGCAGTATGTGTCATTATCGTGATAGATCATGTCACAATGCAATACACTATGCTTTTTTGACCGTATCGTGTATGTTGTCAGTACGTGTAGAACCTGACCAGCTTCATGTTTCATAATAAAGAGAGAAAAGTGAGACCCGTTTAACCAGATTTAGTGCAACTGCTCAGACGTCTACAAAAACTAATATTGTGATATTGTGAAAATGTGTCGCGGTTTTCGTTTTCGCCGTATCGCCCACCTCTAACTGATTCCCTCCTTCACGTCTACTGTGGGCAATTAGGTGCATGTAAACGGCAGCAAATCTGTAAGTGCTCACGGCCACAGTGTGCTTGCGTGTCTATTATTTACTCAGCGTCTATGAATGGGGAAGATAAGTGGTTGTCTGTGTGGAGCCAGGCCCGTGCATTCGTTCCATTCACGTACTGCCACTGTTTTCCTCTTATCAGATGGTAGATAGGGGCGTGACAGCTGGGCTAATGTCGCTCTCAGTCTGCTCCTGAGAGGAAAACGGGTGTTACTTTTCACCACACCGTGCCTCAGGGTCTCACTTTCTAGCCACTGGCTCTGAGCCAAACTTAGCCAGGAGACGTTAAGCAGTCAAGTGTGTGCAAGTGTGCTGGTGTGAAAGCATGAAGGTTTGACTAGAACTCTAGAGCAGTTATGTAACTTGTCTTCAAAAACAGAACGGCTGAGGGGGAGGGGGGAGGCCTGGGAATAGTCTGTTTCGATTCCTGCCGTTTTATCGCCCTGAAATCAAGGCTTGGGAATATCTCACTCTTCGAAATAAAAGATAAGATCAAATTCACCAGAGGCCACGTCCTCGTTTGAGGCTGAAGAGCGCGGGAGTGGAATTTCTAAGCCCAATCCTCGAAAGGCCGCGACAGATCTTGGGCATGGATGTCTGACTCGAGCGCATTTCAACTTGAAACCCTCACATCAAAGCCTTCCCATAATTGTAGATTGATCATTCATTTTGCAACACAGCGGTACAGTTTGTGAATGAGATATGAGCAGTCTTATCAGATCTGAGCGCTGTTTTTGTATTCAGATCCACGTTTTGATTCCTTCTTTTCATTCGCTGTTTTGCTCTCTGCTTGACATTTGTAGGTTAGATTTCTTTAAAGCTCGTATGCAAAATTCTGGCATTATTACTGAAATTATAAATTGAGATTTTTAAACAAATCATAATGGAAAGGGAACATTACATGGCCTCATTCCCCCTCACATGATACAAATCTATTAACCCAGATATTGCTCTGCTATGACCTTTTCCGCTGATGTCTTTTTTACCAAGAGAGATTTTTCAGTTTGCTGGACCTGCAGAGCAAATAAAGGCTGCGTCTCAATTGTATACGACACACTAATACTACACAGTATACACTCTGTGCTAATCTTAATATTATGAGCTCTACAGGCTAGTGCATACAGTATTAGCATACTACATTGTTTCTTACTAACAGGAAGTGATGAAGCTTACGTCATACCAAGCTGGACCAAGGCTGCTTAGAAAACGCAATTAAACACATTATTTACTAGAATACATTTATGTTTGCTGGCCTGCTTGCTTTGATTTGGGTTGAACTTATATTTATACACCATCTCTGGCCCTGGCACCACCACAACCGCCGTCTCATCACTGTCTGCCATTTTTCAAAAATTTCCAGACCTGAGAAGCAAATTTTTGAGTATACTCAACTTCATAACTGTACTACATGCAATATATTCAAACATTAGTTAGTATTACTATTAAGAGCGCAATTGGAACGCAACATAAGACTCCTGGAAACAGTCATTATCTTAAAACAACCTTCCACAAGTGGTTGCTCAAGCAATAGGCTGTCAAAAAATAAACGTACACAATTTTCACTCTTATCCCACATGTAGTTGATCAGCCCAGACATGCTTAGTGTCCAAAGTTTGCCTTTTAGGAGCCACAAGGCTAATGTAGCAAACAAGTAGTGAAGGTGTGTACTCGACCAGTTAGCACTGTGCTTACTACATGCCTCAATCATTTAGCACAATTAAGTGAATGCCTTTTATTGAACACAGTAGGAGTGGAGAAACAGCCATCCACCACTGATGTCCATTTAAGTGGACTCAGCCCAGCTTAGAATAACATACACAATCAGACAATCGGAATCAACTATATATATATATATATGTGTGTGTGTGTGTGTGTGTGTGTGTGTGTGTATATGTATACACACAGTTGAGCGAACTAGCAGCGGGTCGCTACAAAATACAACCCCGAGTCAGAAAAAGTTGGGAGAGTAAAGCTTATAAGAAAGAATGCGTCTTTTCTTACATTTACTTTGACTCTTATTACATTGCAGACTGTATGAACCCAAGACATTTTCAAATTTCTTTAGTTAATATACATTAATTCCTGCGTTTTAGGCCCGAAACACATTCCGAAAAAAAGTCGGGACGGTAAACCATTTACCACTTTGTAATGTCGGCATTCTTTCTCACAACACTCACAACACGTTTTGGCACAGGGGATACCCAGAGGTGAAGCGTTTCAGGTGTTATTCTGTCACATTCTTCCTGCAAACACGTAGGAAAAACACTTCCTGAAAACACGCAGCACTATGGCGTTGTTGTCACATTTCTTGTTTCAAACTTCTTCGCATGTTCTCTCCTGGGGATGGTCAGGACTGCAGGCAGGCCAGTCCAGTACCCATACCCTCTTCTCCCACAGCCATGCCTTTGTAATGTGTGCAGCATGTGGTTTTGCACTGTTTTGTAAAAAATGCAAGACGTTCCTGGAAAAGACATCTTCTTGAATGCAGCACATGTTGCTCTAAGATCTCAGTGTTCTTTTCTGCATTAATGCTGCATCACAGAAGTGTAAATGACCTTTACCAAGGACACTGACACATTGACCCCATACCGTGACAGACCCTGCCTTCTGGACACTGTGGCTTGGAGATCCAAGAGAGCATGCTGCTGTCTGATGTTCATTGTCTGGTGTTTTATGAGTAATGACATGTGTATGTTTCCTGTGTTTCCTGGCTTCTCTCAGGCTGGAGGTTCTGTGGCACGAGGAGCTGAAGAAGAAGGGCAAAGACGGCGCGTCCCTCTGCCGCGTGTTCTGGAGGTTCTGTCAGACCCGCATGTTGGTGGCGGTCTTTTGCCTCCTCCTCACCATGGTGACGGGCTTCATTGGACCTGTGAGTGGCAGCCAGCTGTTGAACTCCGTTCACAGTACAAACTAAGCCATACTGCTTGTTTGATCATCATAACTAGCTGCAAAGACAGGAGTGATTTAGTCAATGTACAATAAAAAGAAAGGATAAAAGACATGATGGTTCATGTTATACATGTCACCTGGTAACAAGTCGGATATATATCCAGTCTAGAGGTACATATGATAGTATCTTATACTTGATTTAAAAAATCCCATTTAGGCAAAAAAGAATGATTGCACATCTTAAACAGGGCGCCAGGGTGTTGGTATGGTGGTGATGCTAGGTGATTGTTAGGATGTCCCAGGTGGTTGCTAGGATGGTGATAGGAATGGCTATGGCTATAACTGCAGTACCGTAGTCATGTGATGCCAACCTGGAGTTGAGCTCATTACCGTCATCACCACAATTGTAAGGTTTACTACTGTACTAGCAGCTCTCTGTTAGTGAGCTGAAGAAAGCTAGGCTGTAACATTACCTGAGATGGTAGTGTAAAAGTGACTGCCTTTCTCTGTGTATATTTTGAGCCTCACGTTTTCTACTGAAGGTTTCTGTGGTCTTGATGTGGCTTCCATTAATATAGTAATCAGTCACTGAGCACTGGAATGCTGTTGCTCCAGACCTGAGAATTAAAACTGTTATAGTGTTCTTGTTATACTCAGCATTATAACTAAAAGTCGTTTAGTCCCCTGAGTGCTGCACTAGCAACTAACGCCTTTAGTTCGCTAAACCACCAGACTGCAGAAGTATGTTGCCTGTTTGCCACAGTAGGAAAAAAATCCAACCCTAATGCTCAGAGGCTGCTTTGGTCTTGGTAGATGGTTCTTGTGGTATACCAGGCAGTTGCTAGTGTGTTGATAAGCAGTTAGTGTGGTGTCCCACACGGATGCTGGTAAATTGCTAGTGTATTAGTATAATCTTAAAGTAAGATTGTTCTGCCATTCATTCCTAGGGGGAAAGAAAATATCACTATTTAACAATGATTGTAGGAAAACCCGACTGTAAGCCGTACATATGGACACTATTCCTGTCTCAGCATTCCAGACTTGGAGTAATGTCATATCTCCAAGATTGCTAAAGAAGTTAGCAGACAAAAATCTGGCAGGTAAAGAAAGAATATTGTAGTTTCGGCCTCTAGAGTCCAATATATTCAAGCTACAATATATTATTGGATGACTATAGTGTTGTGTGCTGCTTTTCAATGCACAATCACCAATAACGTCCCACTGTTTATGAAGATTATAGACGTAAACACAGTACAAAGGAGTATCTTTTACCAACACAGTTCAGTATTGTCCCTAACCCTTCACTGCTACCATGCACACCTCATTACATGAGACATTTTCGTGCATCACTCATATTTTTCTTTGATTGTTTAAAAAATGAAGCTGGAGGCTTTGCATCGTAAGCCGTATTAGCACTCAGATTTCCTCTGGCCCAGGGGGTTGGGCTTTTCTTTCAAATCATTCATGCTTGATACTGTTATTTCTGCTGACACCTCAGCTTAGACCCACTTGCAGGCAAACTGATCTGATACACGTGGCTCCAGCTGTACTGGGTTTAGATTGAGTGGATATTCAACGGCCACTGATTGGAGTTTGTAATCTGGACACTGAGTAGCTCCTTTGTATACTTTGTTTGCCTTTTCAGAGGTCACACAGGGACATGGTCCTGTACTTGTCTCTGCTGACTAATAGCATTAGTTGAAATTAACTCTTGCATAACGGACTTCTCACCGCCAACCCCATTAAATACTGTTTGCAAAGGTCAGCTACTGCCAAAGCTGCACACATTGTATAATGCATAGATGACATATTATGGTCCCCTTCCTTGGCCTCAAACACACAGGTAGGATACATATACAATGTAATGTTAATGCTACAGCTTGCAATGGCAATACAATTATGTGCTCTCAATTTGGAGTGTCTGTCCCATCATTAGTGTCTGCCTTTACAAATGCTCTTTTGACTGAATAAGCACAAATTCCCATATGCATACTCCAAAATCTTGTGGAAAGCCTTCCCAGATGACTGGAAGCTGTTACAGCTGCAAAATGAGGGACCAATTTTCATATTAATGCATATGTTTTGGAATGTCACATATCCACATACTTTTGGGCATATAGTATACCTTTAAAGTGGACCTGATAAAATGGCCAATGTGAGTAAGCACACAGTAGGTGTAGATAGTAAGACTTTTTTGACTCTCAGTTTGTCCTGTATTCAGGTGTTCTCATGGTGTTGTGTCCACTGCAGGCTCTGCTGATCCGGGCGTTGTTGGAGTACTCTCAGAGCTCAGAGGTCTGGCTGCTCTATGGCCTGGCTCTGGTTGGTGGGATATTCCTAATGGAGCTGGCCCGCTCCTGGTCTCTCGCCCTCATGTGGGCTGTAAACTACCGCACTGCCACCCGCCTGCGGGGGGCAGCACTAACGTTTGCCTTCCAGAAAATCCTGCGTCTGCGCAGCACGAAAGACATCAGCACTGGGGAGGTGAGAGAATGACTACATACAGGTTACTAATAACATATCACTGCTGTCGCAACAAAACCCTTGTATATCTCCATTTTGGCCATTTTTCAGTTTTTCACATAATTTGAAAGTAAATGTTGCCATTGGAACATCTATTAGATACATTCTGATTAATCCAGGAGGTAGTATTTGCAAGTAGAGCCAACCCATAGGTTCTCTGTTTAAGTGAGAGATAGAGTTCATGGTCAGAGCTAGATGCTGGCAGCTCTATTGTGGTCATTGTAGTCATACCGGCTGACGAGCAGGAGAAAACAGGACAGGAGACCCACATTGGAGATGATGCTCTGGTGACTCTAGCAGCTCTGGGGGCTCCCATGTGATCACTCAGGAGAAATGTCGCTCCTGGGGCTCAACAAAAAGAGAAAAAGAGAGTGTGGAGAAAGAGGGAGAGAAAGAATGAGAGAGACTGATTAGGAGGACAGAGAGGTAGGCATTGCAAATTGTTGTATGATATAGTGCGTGTAATCCTGAATTCCTCGGTGCTGGTAGCTCCTCAGTGTTATCTATCAGGATCGATCATCTCATAGTAATATAGTGTAGTAATAATAGTAATATAGTAATTTTGGTTACTACAGAGTATGTAGTACAGGCTATTGTGTATGTTTGTATACTTCACGTGTTTGCTGTTTTACTCACAGACTACTTTTTACTTTGTGTTGTTAAGCTTAGATCATGTTAAGTGCCTCATGTTTATTGTTAGTCATTTGCATTTTGCATGAAGAATTCCTTTAAGCATTTGTTTACCCAGTTCTATCCCAGTACATTCACAGTAGGCCTGTTTTCCAACATTCAACAGCCTTTTGCATGGTAGAGCAGTGATGCATCTTCAAGGCAATATAATTCATGCTTGCTCCTGCATACTTCTGACCTGAGTTTGTTTTTTGTTGTGTCTGAACTAATTATAGTTTGGCCAAGCATTGCATTAATCTGTTTTAAATGTTGTATGAACGCAGCGTGCTGTGGTACATGACGCTGACACTGAGACTGTTGTCTTCTTAGCTGGTAAACATCTGCTCCAGTGATGGCCAACGGCTCTATGAGGCTGTGAATGTGGGCTGCCTGCTGGCTGGGGGGCCCTTGGTGGGGCTTCTGGGCCTGTCCTACACCGTCTATTTCTTGGGACCTACAGCACTTATTGGGTCGGCCATCTTCATCATCTTCTATCCTTCAATGGTGCGTAAAAGGTCAATGTTTTCTGTTCTAGAGCCCTGTTTCTCGCCCTGGTCTTCAGAGCCCAACCAGACACTCTATGGTTCCACATGCTCTGAGCTCCTAGTACACCTATATCAGGTTTTCCAGTACTGGATTCTCAGAATGCAGTCATTACCCGCTAGTAGAATTGTATCTTCCAAGCTTAGGTCATAACTGGCAGCTTCAGTGATTCTCAAAACATTTTGGTTGCCCATGTTGCCACTTTGTCAGCTTTATCAGTGACTGTATTTATGGGGTACTATAGGCAATCAGACATTAACATTCACATATGTATACATACAAAACATAAATAATAATGTAAGTTGTTAACTGAATGTGAAGTTTTAGCCCAGACCCTAAAATATGTATATTTATATGCTCTTATGTCTCTTTTAGGACATGTGATTGTGCTCATTAGCTGATTAAGAAGCTCTTTGTGATCTGGGTCATATGTGCAGAGAAGGGAAAACACAAAAATGCATGGTGTATGGGGTTGCCAGGGTTGGGATTGAAAATGATGCACTGTAAAGTTCACTAGCCAGTCACACAGGTTAAGTGTGCTCTGTAAAGCTTTGAGAATCCTGCCACATTGTTCTTAAAGCCTCAGTTCCAGTGTGTTGGGAGATGAGGGTAAAAATGTGGTTAAGTGGGCTCTGTAAAGCTTTGAGAATTCTGCCACATTGTTCTTAAAGCCTCAGCTCCAGCGTGTTGGGAGATGAGGGTAAAAATGTGGTTAAGTGGGCTCTGTAAAGCTTTGAGAATCCTGCCACATTGTTCTTAAAGCCTCAGCTCCAGTGTGTTAGGAGATGAGAGCAAAAATGTGGACTGACTGGTGCGCCTCGAGGATTGAATTGAGGAACACTGCTGTAGAGCAGTGATTGTCAAACCGGTCCTCACAACATTCAGTCCACATGCGCTAGCTCTATGTGGGCTGACCTGGGCCCCTTTAGGGTAGTATCCTAGAACACAACTTGTCTGTATGATTTAGAATTTTTGATTCAATTATTAAGCTCTTCAGTTAAACCACAGGTTTTAGTGTTAGCATAAATGGTGCAATGGCACCGCGAATAGGCCTGCCCACATCTCCAGGTGTGTGTTCACTAGTGTGTGTATGTTTTACTGTATGGATGGGTTAAATGCACAAGACAGATTCCTCTTTCTATAAGCACAAATGGTTCTAAGTTCTACTCAAGTAATAACTCTCTATGAGGGAGAGTTACAGTGTAAAACTCTTCAGACATCTAGTTACTGTCACCACCACGGTGAACAGTTCTGACTCAATAGGCCATATCAATTTACTACTAATATCATTAGCAATGTTTTAACTATGCCCAAAATTAATATTAGATTATACTCAGAGTGCTCCACAGCATCCAAAAAAAGCCAGAATCTTAGTTAATAAGGCGAGACAGCAAAACATAAGACAGATGCACCACCTATACAGAGCACCTCCTAGTCCTCCTCACACACTCCTTTGTTTTTCATCTTCACTCTTGCAGATGCTGGCCTCCCGCCTGACGGCCTACTTCAGGAGGAAGTGTGTGGCGATCACAGACCGGCGTGTCAGGTTGATGAACGAGATCCTCAGCAGCATCAAGTTCATTAAGATGTACTGCTGGGAATCAGCCTTTGCCAGCAACATCCACAGTAAGCCACCAATAACCCCCTCCCGCTCATGCTATCCGCCCACACAAACAACAGCACTGACTCACCTCACTCTCACTTCCTGTTCACTCACAGGTCTGTTCCAAGAAAAGGAGGTAGCACCTTTTTGGCTTTAAACAGCCCATGTTTAACATTTATTTTCTCTGAAGTCCTTATGATGTTTATGTGGGCTCATGTACCAAAAGTAGTCGTGATTAATATTCCCATCTTCTCTTCATCCCCTAGCTCCACCCTGTATTGTGCCTCATTCGGAAAGTAGTCCGGGCTGGAAAACTTGTTAGAAGTTCCATGGACGAGGGCAGGGATAAACTGATGCAGGATAAATAGGCAGATGTTTGTAAACGCACTGGTTTTCCTGACATCGCAAAGAAGATGAATTCGAAATGGGCTGTTCTTGTAGCTTTCTTGCCATATATAGACTCACGGAGCAAACAATAGATTGTGAACTTTCAACACAAGGTTTACATACATCATCAAACTCATTCGTTTTGAGAAGTCTCAGTGATACGGGCCCCTTAAAACTTTCCCCGTTTTGAATTTTCCATTGTTTATACGTCAGTGACTTTCAAAGCTAGTTTTAAAAGCATTTAACCCTTTTAACACTATAGACTGCTTATGCAGAAGGGTCCCACTTAACTTCATTAGCTGAAGTGCTTGGAGCAGAGGGATGTCTAAAAAGGTGGTTTAAATGGTGGACCTGTTTCACTTGAATATTTAATTTACAGTGCAATATGTCTATTGAGTGAAATATCCTTTGGTATTTCAGTGATCAGTCAAGCACCAATGACAAGGAACCATATCCCTTGCAATTGTAATGAATTCCTTTCTTTTGAAATTTGCATCCCTTCCTATAGGCTGCGGACCAGAGTATCATATTCCCAGCACATATTGTCTCCACAGCGCCTTGCATTTGAATTACACAAACACGTCAGAGGTGCACTGGAAGGGGTTCGTAGAGATTACGGTCGTAGCTCTGGGTTGTTTTTGGTGCACAAGAAGGAGCCTCTGGCTTTGATCCAGAAAGATGCTGCCTTGCCCGTACACTCACAGACGCTCACAGCCATTCAGAAGACAAACACTACAGTGGCATGCGGAGGGCACAGCGGGGTGCCTGGACCCCAGCCAGCAGCTCACGACACTCATGCAGCACTTTATCGTACTTTACGGCCTTGGGGCCCCAAGATCAGTCTCCCTGCACTGCTTCACCCTGCACTACTGTCTTTGTTGTGCTTGCTAGAAACAAAGCCTGACCATTATAGATGAGCAAGCATGAACGCTCAGGGCACTCCCAAGCACAAAACAAGTTCACGGTTCTTTCTTTCTTCACTCTCTCTTTCCCTTCCTCTCTCTCTCTGTGTCTTTCCTCTCACCATGCTCACTTTCTCTCTACCCCATGCTTTCTTCATCTGTCTTTCCTCTCTCTTTCTCTCCTTCCTCTCCTCTCTTACTGTTTTGTTCCTTAACTCCCTCCCTCTCTCTCTCTCTCTCTCTCTGTAGAGGTGAGATCGGAGGAGAGGGGGATATTGGAGCAGGCTGGTTTTGTTCAGAGTCTGACTGTTGGCGTGGCTCCAGTCGTGGTTGTGATTGCTAGTGTCTGTACCTTCACTCTCCACATGGCCCTTGGCAATGATCTCACTGCAGCACAGGTATGTTACACTAGAAGAGAGAGAGAGAGGTAAAAACAATCCATTAGCCTCTCTTTCTTCTCTCGCTCTTTCTTTCTCGCTCTCTCTTTCACAGTTCCCGTCCCATACCCACAGTACTCAGTACAGTTCCCGTCCCATACCTGCATTACCCAACACTGTCCCCACTCCCCAAATCCCTTTGTATCACTTTATCTCTTGTCCTACAGGCATTCACTGTCGTGGCTGTGTTCAACTCCATGACCTTTGCTCTAAAGGTCACACCCTTGGCAGTGCGCGCCTTATCTGAGGGTACGGTGGCTGTCAAAAGATTTCAGGTAATCACAACAGCTGGACAGACAGCAGGCCTATACACATCCAAGACTCATTTTTAAACCCTGATTTTTTAAAGCTTTTTTTTATTTTTAGACCCTGAATTTTTTTATAAGAAACATCCAAAATGTTAAAATCTGAAACAATGTCAGCTTACGATAACCAGTTGTTCTGAGAATACACCCTTTCAAACTTAGAGCCTCGGTTCAGGAAAATCCAGGGAACAGGATGAGACCATTCACAAAGATGTGTTTACGATATTATTGAATGTCTTTCAGGATCGTTTTGATGTCATTAATAAAATCAGACAAAATAAAATCACAGAAAAAAACATTTGTGGTCTTTGGCTCAAATAACACAAACATGTATATTTTGGGTTAGTTCATATAATACAGATGCAGACACAGTCATATGCAAAAGGCATTATATGCCTAGTTGTTAATACATCCCCTACAGAAAACACACATCTGTACATTTAATTCACAAATACAGTTTAATTAATTAAATGAATGGCCTTGAAATTTGGCCTGTGCATATTTGATATGTTTAATTTTTTCTGATATGAAATTCTTAAAACAAATGTGCACCAAAATTTGCATTAAAATGCCATATTGAAATTTGTTCTTAGTAACACTTTACTGTAGGCTACTGTTTATAAGGCTACATGACGTACATAAGCTTGCCATGATGTCTGACATAACCCTACATGAATGTTTATGAATGCTGGAATGATTGAATGAATTTCAGTGTGTGTCATATGTCGTAAAGGCTACTTTACTGGCTAAGGTAACCGTTATAGAGAATGATTTTTACGTAGTGTTATGTCAGATGTAATAACAAGCTTATGTAGGTGTCATGTAGCCTTCTGAGCAACGAACTACAGTAAAGTGTTACCCGTTTCATGTGGAAATCAGGAAAACGTGTAATATCTCTTATAATGTCATATATCTATATTGTCTCTGGTTGCAGAACTTATGCCAGCAAAGTCCTCACTCTTATTCACGCTTTAGTCTACATTTGCAGTCATTTTCCCAGGTCTCATCGCAGCAAGTCAACTTTTGCATCAACTTTTCCGGGAGCTAGCAATCTTTACACACAAGCCCTTCCTGGGAAATTCCCGAAACATTCACAGCTACAACTGCATGCGTGAAAGAACTTTGAGTCTCCAATTTTGCTCTCAACCAGCTTCTTCTTTTCTCCCCCAGAGGCTGTTCATGTTGGAGGACCGGGAGTTGATCTCGGTCAAAATGGAGGACCCTGAGAATGCGGTGGAGTTCCGAGATGCCACTCTGGCGTGGGAAAAAGCTCGCCCCCCGCAGGGCAAAGGGAAGGCAAGCCGGAAGAGAGGTGGCATGCGGAGTGTCCTGAGGAGGGAGAAGCTCAGTCTTTACATCAGCTCAGAGGAAGAGAAAAGTAAAGATGAAGGCCCTAACGCTCAGCATCTCCTCACGCACATGGAGCAGGAGAGCCCCCAGAGCACCATCTCCTCCACCCAGAGCATCCGCCCACTGCTCCACAAAACCCTGCACCGCATCCACCTGCACATCCGCAAGGTACCACCTCCACCAGCTTCGCTCACACTGCCGCCACTGCGTGTCAGAATAAGACCTCGTAGCTACAGGAATAGCAGAGGCCCTGTCCTGCCTGAGTGTTCCTCTTTAGGGCACTAGGTGTCATTGTCACAGAAAAGGCTCTTTGTGTGATTGAAGCATGGCAGAGCAAACATACAGTATCGTGCAAAGGCACCTGAGAGAAGTATATTTGAAAGGCTATTAATCTGGGCGGTAAGCATGCATTTGCTGATATATATTTCTTGTGATAAGGTAGATTCCTGGGTCTGTGTGGAGTTTGCATGTTCTCCTCGTGTCCGTGTGGCTTTCCTCCCACGTCCCAAAGACATGCAGTCAGTTGAATTGGTGATGCTAAATTGCCCCCTAGTTGTGAGTGCGTATGTCTGTGTGTCTGCCCTGTGATGGACTGGCAGCCTGCCCACAGTGTTTCCTGCCTTCCGCTCGATGGGAGCTGGGATTTGCTCTGGCCCTACCCACAACCCAGAAGGATAAGTGGTTACCAGGAACAATGATAAGTAATGATAAGTGGCTTAGAAGATGAATGATTGAATTGTATTGGGATGAATATCAGATACATTAAGTAGATACAGTAAGCAGTGATGACTAGGTATGACTAGTGTTATTTGTAGTCATCATCAGATATGGTAACCAGTTAGCTGTAGATTGTTACTTTTGATTGTTTGCCTTTGTTCTAATGTTTTAATACACACTTACTGATGAGATAAATAGTTTTAAACACTTTGCCAGGCTGCCTTAGGTGATCTTTGCACAGTACTGTAGTACACTATGTATGCAGCACACTGTTATGACTGAAATAATGTGCTGTTAAATACTCATTATGGTTGTTCAAAGGTGATATTAACTAGTCTTTACCAAAACTTTGGAGAGGATAAAAACCTTTAAAACCACATGTTTTACCACATCCCTGGGCAAAATAGTGGAGGAAAAAAATCTGAAATAGTCTCATATTTGTTAGAATGAATGCATCATCTATGAAATGAAAGGTTCTAGTCATTTTGGTGCTGCTTGTGATATAGCATTATATAGTAATTTAAAAAGTTCATGTAGTTTTTGTTTCATCTTGTCTAACCCTAACATCCTAATAAGCTATGAATTTAATTTGGAATTTTGGACCATTTCTATTGGTCCATTCATCTTGAAACATGCACACAGTGTTAGCAGCAGCTGTTTCCAATGAGTGGTTTTGACTTTCAAAAGTGGAGTTACAAAGTTTTGTTATGATAGCGACAATTTCCTGTCATTTCCTCTGACAAATTGTCATAAATACATCACTGTGTAAATTAGTTATACTGCAGACACGTCCCACAGTGCCAGCTGTTCTGCAAGTTGCTGGTTTGCAGATTAGAGCTATCATATTTACTATATTTGCATGTATTTACCTTTTTGTCGTTCAAATTCATTCAGATTCTGGTTCTGTATGACAGCTGTGGCCTACGCCATTAAAACCTTAAAAGCCTAAAAGCCTTATTATGCTGTTTAAATAAAATAGTCCTTATATAATTAACTTTATATGGAATTTGATTTATGTTATATATTCTCAACGTCGAAATGAATGAAATTTGGAATGAAGCTTGGTGGGTAGGTTTGGCATTGTGTGACATGCTAATGATTCAAGTTTCACGTTTGGCCATGCATGTGGCATAAGCAAGGACGGGCCTTATCGCTGTACCTGACTGACCCAACAGCCGAGATTATGAAGGTTCAGCAAGCACTGATGCCCTTCATGAGTCTTCCTGTTAGCACCACTGGCAGACGGCTGCACGGGCTACATGCATGCAGACCGTTACGATGACTGCCCTTAATACCACGTCAACGCCACCAAAGACTGCAATGGTGTTGTGACAGACTGTCATGGAGTGACTCAGAATGGCAGCGGGTCATCTTCAGTGATGAGTCCCACTTTTGTCTTTGTGGAGACGAACAACGAATCCATGTGTGGAGGCACCGTGGTCAGCACCAAGATGAACAGTTTGTTGTCACACGTCCAGAAGGTCTGGTGTTACTCCACCTCCAACGCTACCGCAAAATCTGCAGGAACTGTGTGAGAATATTCAAGCTGCATGGGATTGATTATTGCAAGACACCATTAGGAACCTCTGTGTAGCTAAATAAATATTGCCCATATCAGTCTAAATTTATCATCATTTATTGTTCCCGGGAACCTTTATCTTCCTTCCCACTAGCATTGCAATCCAACACTTCCTTCTGGGTTCAACTGTTCCTTTGATGATGAGTGTATTGCTAGTTTTGAAATGTGGCATAAATTGAATTGTGGCATTATTTGAATTGAATTAACATTGAATTTCTTTAATGAAAACAGATAATAGTTACAGCTTCTAAAGGTTGACCACTTCACTTCAGTGAAGCACATTGAACAAGCTGTTACTGATCAGCTGTGGTTGAATGCAGGTTTATAACAAAGTCTCTCTTGCAGTGTAATGCCATGAGGCTGAATGTCATGTGCTTGTGTGTCCGCAGGGTGCACTGGTAGGGGTGTGTGGGGCAGTAGGCAGTGGAAAAAGCTCCCTGCTGTCGGCTCTCTTGGGACAGGTAATCACAGTCCACATCAGAACATTCTCCCTCAGCAGTCTCTGCAGCCTCTGCTGTGAAATGCCTTCTTATCTCTGTAAGGTTACATTCAGGATGAGATGCTTCATCCTCACCACATATGAGGCAGGTGATCCAGCCCTAACACACTGTCTGGGCTGAACTGGAAGCTGGAACAGAACAAAAAATACACTGATTTAGTATTACCTGACCTCTAGAACCGGGTTGGCTGTGTGAGACACATCTCCTGCCTGTTTGGTAACACCTGACTTCTTAGTACAATCTTCCTAGTACATTTGAGTTAGTGTCACACCTTCCAGTTCTCCTTCTGCTCATGCCTCCCCTCCACACTGGTGTGTGACATCACAGCCACATGTCCCACAGCCACCAGTCGGGTATCATTCTAAAGATCACTCTGTCCTGAATACTAATGACTTTCACCTGTCCCCTTTCGTGTATATATACCTGTTTGTTTCAGTCAGTTCTTTGTACGGTATTGCCAACACGCCCCATTTGTGTACTGCACGGTTTTCTTGTTTACTGTTTTGCTGAGTTTGACCTGTTTTGGTTTTTGACTTCGTACAGGGCAATCAATCAAAGAGTCATTGACAAACACAGATAAGCCACTTTATCACCTACACTTCCTTGTATCTACACTCATTGTTCATTTTATCAGCTCCACTTACCATATAAGTGGACTTTGTAGCTCTACGATTACAGACTAGTCCATCTGATTCTCTGCATATATTGTTACCCTATTCTTTAATGGTCAGGACCCCCACAGGACCACCACAGACTGCTGGAGTGTGAATACCTCAGTGTCACTGCTGGACTGAGAATAGTCCACCAACCAAAACTATCCAGCCAACAGCGTCCTGTCGCAGCGGCATGTAACCACTGATAAAGGATGACCAACACAAATTGTGCAGCAACAGATGCTGACTATACATCTACAAGGCGGACCAATGAGAAAGGAGTATCTAATAGAAATAATATCTGCCTGCTTTGTGGTGGTGCTGTGGGGGTCATGACCACTGAAACACTAGGTGAAAGGGGCTACAGACAATACAGAGAATCAAATGGACTGCAGTTGGTAGCGGCAGACCTATGAAGTGCTGCTATATGTAAAAATAGAGCTGATAAAATGGACAATGAGTCCAGGAGGTGTACTTAATGAAGTCACTGGTTGATGTATGTATATATATATATACAGTATCTCACAAAAGTGAGTACACCCCTCACATTTTTGTTAATATTTTATTATATCTTTTCATGGGACAACACTGAAGATTTGACACTTTGATACAATGTAAAATAGTCAGTGTACAGCTTGTATAACAGTGTAAATATTCGCTGTGCCCTCAAAATAACTCAACACACAGCCATTAATGTCTAAACCGCTGGCAATGAAAGTGAGTACACCCCTAAGTGAAAATGGCCAAATTGTGCCCAAAGTATCAATATTTTGTGTGGCCACCATTATTTACCAGAACTGCCTTAACTCTCTCGGGCATGGGGTTCACTAGAGCTTCACAGGTTGCCATCACGGAGCTGGTGGATGTTAGAGACATTGCGCTCCTCCACCTTCCGTTTGAGAAAGCCACACAGATGCTCAATAGGGTTTAGGTCTGGAGACATGCTTGACCAGTCCAGCACCTTTACCCTCAGTTTCTTTAGCAAGGCAGTGGTTGTCTTGGAGATGTGTTTGGGGTCGTTATCATGCTGGAATATTGCCCTGCGGCCCAGTTTCCGAAGGGAGGGGATCATGCTCTGCTTCAGTATGTCACAGTACATGTTGGCTTTCATGGTTCCCTCAATGAACTGTAGCTCTCCACAGCTGGCAGCATTCATGCAGCCCCAAACCATGACACTCCCACCACCATGCTTGACTGTAGGCAAGACACGTGTCTTTGTACTACTCACCTGGTTGCCACCACACAGGCTTGACACCATCTGAACCAAATAAGTTTATCTTGGTCTCATCAGACCACAGGACATGGTTCCAGTAATCCACGGCCTCAGTCTGCTTGTCTTCAGCAAACTGTTTGCAGGCTTTCTCGTGCATCATCTTTAGAAGAGGCTTCCTTCTGGGACGACAGCCATGCAGACCAATTTGATACAGTGTGCTGCGTATGGTCTGAGCACTGACAGGCTGACCCCACACTCCTTTAACCTCTGCAGCAATGCTGGCAGCAGTCCTACGTCTATTTTCAAAAGACAACCTCTGGATATGACGCTGAGCACGTGCACTCAACTTCTTTGGTCGACCATGACGAGGCCTGTTCTGAGTGGAACTTGTCCTGTTAAACCGCTGTATCGTCTTGGCCACCGTGCTGCAGCTCAGTTTCAGGGTGTTGGCAATCTTCTTATGGCCTCAGCCATCTTTATGTGGAGCAACACTTCTTTTTTCAGATCCTCAGAGAGTTCTTTGCCATGAGCTGCCAGTATGAGAGAGTGTGAGAGCGATAACACCAAATTTAACACACCTGCTTCCCATTCACACCTGAGACCTTGTGACACTAACGAGTCACATGACACCGGGGAGGGAAAATGGCTAATTGCCTAATATATATATATATATACTGTATATATAAGTATACTGTATATATCAATCTTGAAGGTGTCGTAACAAAAACAGCCTCTTTAGTTCTAGGGTATAAAGAGGAGCTGAAAATGTATTAGAAAGAGTACAGCATTACTTGCAAATGTTCAAACACGCCTTTATGTAAAAGGTAATTTCCAAAGTGTTTGATGCAGGTCCTAGCAATATCTACCTTTCTCTCTTTCCTGTAGATGACCCTGCTGGCTGGAGCGGTGACTGCAGATGGGGGCTTTGCCTATGCAGCCCAGCAGGCCTGGATCCTCAACAGTTCCCTGAGGGAGAACATCCTGTTTGGGAGAGAGTACGTGGAGGAAAAGTAAGAGCTGGCATTGGCTGGAAAGTTGGTGTGCACAGATCAACACTTGTTTACATAAGCTTGTAAGACTGCTGCGGTTTTGACACTTCTTTGGTGCTGTGACTCCCTCGCATCAGGTATAACGCGGTTCTGGAGGCCTGCTGCTTAATTCCTGATATTGCAGAGCTACCTTACGGTGACATGACTGAGGTAATTGCACTCAAAACGCAATTTCTGCCCTCGCTATAATGAACATCATAAAAATGCCCTTTTTACGCTTTTCACTGCTGTTCCCCTGTGAACTGTTTTAAGTAGAACTGATTCACAGGCTCTACACATTACTGCAAGCTTGGGGTTCACAGCCCTGGTCTTAGAGTATCTTTGCTTTGCATGTTTTAGCATTTTCCCTGATCTAACACACAGGTTTAAGCCCAGGACGGGCTTGTTAATTAGCTGATTAGTTAAATCAGGTGTACTAGAGCAGGAAAAACACCAGCAATACCAGGGACCAATAAAGGAGAGGGAGAGTAAGATGACGGCAAAGGAGAGATTAATTCAGTCCAATGCTCAGTACCAGTAGCATCAAGTATTTTTTGCTAGTATCCAGCCAATACTAGCAGAAAATACTATGCTACACATCTATAGCTTCGCTCATCACTGAATATTCCTCAGTTTTTGCTGCTTCCTACTAATTATATTATAACAACTATATTATTATTTGAAAACATTTGCATCGTATCAGTATTTGTACATGAACCTACAATAATGTTTTGTTGTTGTTATTGCATTTTTGTGAATCCAGACCTTTGAATGGAAGTCTATATCAAATCAAAATCAGAACCACTTTATTTTGCCTTTATTTTGTCTTGGGGAGTGCACACTTGTATGACGTGCAATGTGCTAAATAGACCAGACAAACACACAGACTAGAAACAAATGTTTAACTAAGAGAAAAATATGAATACAAAATTAAACACTATAAATACAATAAATATAATAAAGAATAACTGATCAAACAGATTTAGACACTGTAGTTTAGAGCTGCAGTTTCTTCCTACATCAAAAAAATGCCTAATTTGCACTTGAATTACAAATGGTTGCGTTGTTTTGGGAGGGGGTGGGAATTTCACCTGGTTTTCTCAAAGTTTTAGTAGCTTTGTCTCCTCCTATCACACGATGCTACCTAGCTGGGAGGGTGAAAGCTAGCGCACACTTTCTGCGAAGCAGAAAACTGCCACTAACACAATGTCATTGGGCAGCTCAACACGCTTGGAGGAGAACATTACTGCTCATTTTGTGATGTCAACTAACAGACACTAGCATTGGCTAGCATCATGCTGAACAAAGGGAGGAGAGGGAGGACCATGCACCCCACAAAGAGAGAGCCAAGAGATTCTCTCTTGGAGCATTACAAAGAGTAGATTATGCATGTTACTACATATTTGATCACGCTTATGATTACACACATACTGCATGTAGTTTGCACATGTATTGTGTGTTTCAGTGTGCACCATTTATACTATGCCAAATGTAACAGGCTTTTGTCGTCTGACCTCTCATAATGGTCTTACAAATATATGATATCTGACATGTTTTTTATGTTACCTGACTTTTCATGCTTGCCTCAAAATTATGGGGACAATTGGAGTGTAATGAATTAAATAAAACTGTGTTTCAGATTGGAGAGAGAGGAGCCAATCTCAGTGGAGGTCAGAGGCAGAGGGTCAGTCTGGCCCGGGCACTCTACAGTGACAGACCCATCCTGCTGCTGGATGATCCGCTTAGCGCCGTGGACGCCCATGTGGGAGCACATCTGTTCCACAGCGCCATCCGCAAGGCAGCCGGAGCAAAGACAGTCATCTTTGTTACACACCAGCTGCAAGTGAGTCCATTCAGAGAGAATGAGTCTATTCTGTGGTTAAACACCTGAGGTCAGGCATTGGTGTTGAATCAAATAGGCCTGACTTTCATATGTAGTCCTAGATTGGATGCATATCTGATTTATGGTTATGCAACCTTAATGATGAAATGAGCAGTCAGATTATGTGTGTGTGTGTGTGTGTGTGTGTGTGTGTGTGTGTGTGTGTGTGTGTTATTCCTCTGTGCATGCGTCGTCTTTGAGCATTAATGAGGCAGCAGCGCCTAACCTGAAGTTAGAGACAGTAAACGCTGCAAAAGCATCTGGCCCTTTTTCACCTTCACCTTGCTCTCTAATAATAAACAGCTGAGAGCTGTTCAGAGCAAATTAGCATTGGGATAAAGGCTTGTTCTGCTGGCTAGTTTGTTGTTCATGACGCACATGGTTCATTTACATGACATTCTTGATTAGGATGTGCACATGCAGGTCATTCACATTAATGACAGATTTCAGTCACTTCATCAAGTTTGAAAGATGGGATCTGAGCCAAAAATCCGAATTCATCAGTAAGGCTTGACATGTGAACGTAGCCAGAGATTCCAGAGAGCCCTTGTTGTGTGACATACCTATTGAGATAAAACAGGTCATTTGAAATGCTGTTTGAATAGAAACATTCTGATATTTTAAGGTTTTACAGGTTGTGAAGGATCCTTTTGAAAAAGCTTACCATGAATGACATACATATTAAAATGATGCATGTTATATCAGTCATATAATAATAAATAGATGGTAAAGGTGGCTGTGTAGTATTTATGGAAGCTAATTGCTTCCATCGGATCTTTCTGTGAGTTATGGGCGTAAAATGATATCAGAATCTAGTTACATGGATTACAGCAACTGAGCCCGTAAGTCTAATTGCTAACTGCTACTGTATGAGTTACACAATAAACTTGTGGAGTATAATTGGCATTGATAATATTTTTATTGAATTAATAGTATATAATATCATTATAATATTTCAGACCTACTCAGATGTCAATATCTGCTGTCTGGAAACCTGGCTACAGAGCCTGAGATGTAATAAATGGTTGCTGGTTGTTGAAACATAGGCCAGTCTTTTCACTGAAACCTGGTACTTTTGGTCATTCCAGCTGTGAATGCTCTAAGAATGGCTGGCAGCCATATTGAAATCCAATTTAAGAATCCACATATTGAAGTTGTCTAGGTCGATTGTTTTTGAAGATGTGCTTTCTGTTGAGCCAGCACCAGTCAGACGTCTGATGTGGGGGCCTGTAGGGTTCCCTAAGGACTGGCAGATCTTATGGGATAATGGTAGTGAAATTAGTAGTCATGTTAGAGGCAGTCATAAGCTGGAGGTTAGGGAACCAGCCTTGTGACCGGAGGATCACCAGTTCTATTCTCTGAACCAATAGTAACCACTGAAGTGAAGGCACCTAACCCCCAATTCCCAGGCGCTGCCCATCGCCCCGGGCAAGAATGCTCACCCCTAGTGTGTGTGTGTTCACTAGTGTGTGTATTTGGGTGTTTCTCGTCATGGATGGGTTAAATGCGGATTCAAATTCCTCTGTGTGTAAACACAAATGGCAAGAAATGGCTCAAAAACTCTCTACTGAGAGAATGGTTGGCTTCACCTAAATTAAATAAAAACATAAAAAATGTACATTATAAAGAAGTAGAGATTCTCAGAATCAGTGTATAGTCAGCTTTAATATTGCTCCAGGGTGTGCTCAAATCCAAAATGATCTCTGACATATTCTGCAGTCAGATTACCTGATAGCAGGAAGTAGATATCACACCTATTTTATGTTTCTACAGCTGTCAGATTCTGGAATTCTTATACTAGAATGATGTACAGTGCCGTTCAGTTTCTGTTGATTTTTAATGAAATGCTTTTAATGGAAAAATGATAACACACACACATTGGTATGTGTTGCTGGTTTATCATGCGTATGTTTGTGGGAGCAGTTTGGTGTGAGCAGGAAAACTGTTGGCAGTTGTCAAACAAAATGAAGCAGAAACATATGTTTGTTTTAACCATACCAGTCGCTATAGTACTATATCTTCAGTTCTGGCTTGTATGGCTCTGGATGAGAGTTAACAGCAGCAATTAATTTCTTCTTTGTTTTGTTCAGAATTGACAAGACTGAGTAAATCCCCGCCCACACTACCTCCTACTAGCTGGTGCATGGGTACGTCAGCATATGCTCTAACAAAAGTTTGAGTCTCGTTTAACTTTTCAACATACTTTGGAGCTTCATTTTAATGCTCCCTCTTAGTGTCGTCTGGATGCATGGTTTTCATTGAAATCAATGGCATGGAGAGCAAAACATCCTTGTGAGCGCAGCGTTCCATCTATATTTGGTGACTGCAGCTCTTTTTATACAGAGTAATTAGGTAACTATCTTCTCTTTTGTTTTGGCCAGCTGTGCATCATTGGATAGTTAGCTCACGCATGTGAGAGCTAACAAAAAGTGGAATTGATTCTGGATGTGGTTCATTTGCATCTGTTGCTTCTCAGTACGAATGGGCCAAAGTGTCAATGTCAGTAAAGCAGACCGTTGTTTAAAAGACGCCAAACATGCCAGAATCAACTGTTTGGTCCAGTAAGAAGTGAGAACAATGGTGTATATAACAGGCTCAGAGTGAAGTTATTTCTGTAATATTTCTATATATTCCATTTTAATGGTTCCCTCTTTTCTTTAATCCAGACTATTTCCCACAGATTCGGAACACTGGCATACTAGCATGGCCATCTAAAGGAATTATGCATTTTTCACATTTGATAATAGACATATTGTTTAGATGCTTTGTCCAAACTAAAGGTATTAGTGGCATAGCAAATAACGATGTTGTCACAACTCCTTAAGGATTCCTTAAGGAAAGAGAGTAGAATACGTTTGGAGCTCCCAAACGTTGAGGAGCAGCTGGCATCTTCTTGAAGCCTGAAGGGCAAAATCTTAGCCCTCTAAGGAATTCTGTTGAGTGGGGACTTCTTACTTTGTGATGAGGATTGCCGGGGAGAATGATCTAGCATTACCTTTTAGTGATGATGACTGGCTTCGTATATGAGGTACCTATGTGTACCTCTATCACTTGAACAGATTGTTTTATATGCTCACTCAATTTACTGAGTGATATTCCCAGAACATTTCGAACCTGTGAGTTGAGTGTAGGCTCTGTACAAAAGATATTTGATAAAAAAAACTTGACATGTCCCTGAGCATTTATCAGATGAATCTATATGCTGAGAATTGATATATGTGGATTGATTTGGTGAATAGTGATTTTATAGTAATACCCCTCCCCCAACCCCCCCCCACTCCTGAATAAAGGAGCAAGAAGGGCGAGCTTAGCAGCAGAAAATAACTTGGCAGACCATGAAAGAGCACAGTACTGGATGACTGAAGATTACATTCAATCATGAAAAAGGACTATTGAACAGAGCAGCAGGACACAGGCATAGATGTATCAAAGGAAGAGAATACATCAGAGCCTCAGCTAGCGCATAATGCAAGCCACTGGTGGGCCTTAAAAACAGAAAGACCTGGTTATAGTTTACTAAAAGGTACATAAAAGCATGTACAGCTCTGGGACAAAGACTTGTTGACAGATGGGATAGAGATTAGCATGTAGCAATGATGATGGAACAAGGAAACTGTAGAATAAAAAGTGCTGCAGTAAACTACTTTGTCCGCATCATGCAGGTATATGGTAGTGGAACTAGCTCAGCTGGCTTTATTGACCTGGTAAAGCTTGAACAAGTAAGATAACCAGTGCTGTATATGTGTTCTGTCTTCAGTGACACAGGGTTTTAAGCCAAATACTACACATCACACTTTTATACGTATAAAATTAGGTCAACAAATTACGATCGCATAAATTGAAGCTGGATTTCCACCCTTTAACTGTCACTTAAAGCTGCTATTCTCCACTTTCAGTCAAATGCACAAACCACTGCTTATTCATCAGAGAGAGTGAACACTTTCACATGATTCAACATCAGTGAAGATCTCACCTAGTCACACAACACAACTGGTTAAGAAAGCACAGCAACGGCTGCATTTCCTGCAATCACTCAGGAAATCTAGTGTGCCAGTCAGAATTATAAGGGACTTCTAAAGGTGCACTATTGAAAGTATTCTCACCAGCTCCATCACTGTCTGGTTTGAAATCTGCTCCGCCCCAGAACCACAAATGTCTGCAGCAGGTAGGCAGAACAGCCCAGACCATCTGAGACAGTCCTCTCACAGCTAGAGGACATAGAGGACATTTACCACTCCAAGAGGGCTTATAAGATCAAACTCATCCTCATCACAACCTCTTCACATTTCTCCCATCTAGTAGATGATACAGGACTGTGAAATCAAGGACCACCAGAATTCAAAACAGTTCCGTAACACTTCCTCCAGACCATCAGGGCTCTGGACACCTGGGCACCTAATACACCTTGGCCCCCCTAGGGCCCTCACTCCGGCCACCATTTCTTCTCATGCTCCTCTAACACAAGCATCTGACCAGTATTGCAGTCTATGCTCAGTCCTCTCTCCCACAAATTTGATTGTACAGTGCAACTGCTTGTTTCTCTGTACATTGAATCTCATGTGCTGGAGAGCAGCACAACCATCGTCACTGCCAAATTACATACTGCACTGTAGGTGCTTACATTCTGTGGTTGTTCTGAGTGGTTATTCTGTGGTTTACATTTTCTGTACCATCTTTCCGTGTTAATGTCTACCAACAATAGTTGAACATCCAGTGCAGATGCCCTTAGGGGACAACAAAGTATGTTAAGTGGCTTCATCTTCTGTGCATTCTCACATCCTTGTACTTGTTTGTCCACCCTTGTGTCTATCCAACCATCTGTCCAATAACTTGTTCACTCTGGTTTATTTCTAACTCTTCCATGTGACCTGTATCTCGCAGTACCTGGCGGAGTGTGATGAGGTGGTGCTGATGAAGGACGGGCAGATTGCGGAGCATGGCACCCATGGCCAACTGATGAGCAGAGGCCGTGACTACGCCACGCTCTTCACCAGCATCCAGCAGGAGGTATGACCAGCCACCCACGGGCCGCCGCTTGGGGAAAACACAGGGGTCGCTCACTCACAAAGCACTCAACATCACCTCCTGCAAAATTCATGAGCCACAGACTGCAAACCACCTGTTTTTCAAATGTTAATTAATTCCCCGCTTCTATAATTTATGAGCGCATTGATCTACGGGAGTAGCAGCTATGAGACCTTGTCACCACCGTGTTTAATGGCTTAACGTTCATTGTCCTGGCCGTGATTTATAACTTGTCCCTACGTAACTTGTTCCCTGTCAACGTCTCTTTGTCTCTGTCTGTTATATATTGGTGTTATCTTTGTTTTATGATGCGCAGTATATGGTCTGTACATAGTTAATCCAAAGTTGGCCACTTTCTCATTTGTTATTCTCTGAGATACAGATCTTACATTTTCTGGGTTTGGCATCCAGATGGCAGTCAGTTACGCGCCCTTCACAGTACAATGTTTTAATACAATTATCCATGTCACAATCTAGTCATATGCATGTGCATGTATAATGATACCGTGAAAAAGTCACTGCTGTTCACAAGTTTGGAATCACTGTTTCAATATAATAATGTAAAATCAAATTTGTTGTAGATTAGTTTATAAAATCAGACTGAAATGTTACTAAGACTCTAAAATGTAAAAGCTTTATAACATCAGGTGTTAAGTATGAATACAATGACTATCCAGAATGTGTTTCAAAAGAAACTAAATCTCAAGGCTGGTAACTTGACAAGAAACATCTATACATAGATAATTATGATCTACACATTTTATATCTGTATTTGAAAATCTTTGTTGCCAAACAAAAACTTAGATATTGAGTAAAACATGTTGTTTATAGAATTAAAAATAAAGTAGTAAGTAAGTAGTAGTAAATAAATATATTTTGTGATTAATATAAATATTAAAATATAAGAAACACAAACACCGTCATACATTTATCCATATACTGTTCTCCAAAGGAAGTAACCTAATTATTGCCCAAGACCGTGTCTATGGAGGAATTAAAGCAGCTCAGTATTCTTGTTACTACAACTCTATCCTATTAATCCTCACTAAGGCTGCATGATAATGTGCACCATTATTATTAATTGCAGCAAGTACCATATTGGGATTATTACTTAATTACTACTTATCACAGTTGTGGGATGCTTTATTGGTGAAGATTAAATATTGGCCTGCATTATTTTGGCCAAAATCATATGTTGGAGCTTGTAAAAAGTATTGATTCGTCAAAACACCCACAGTTACTAAACATCTATGACTGGTCAGAATGTTAACACTGGTAGAAAGCTTATGACATCATCACGTAAAAGAATGTGTGAGTCTGTAAAAGCGAATGCTGATGAAAAAACGGAAGCTGGTAAGAGTCATTATGACATCACAGTGCATAAGAACACTTGACCCTGCAAAAGCGAGTGTTGATGCTGCTAGAGACCCTTATGACATCATAAAGTAAAAGAATGGTTGAGTCTGTAAAAGCAACTGTTGATGATAAAATGAAAGCCGTCATTTGTTAGAGGGCTCGTTTGCACTTTGTAGTCTTCTATGATATCAATATCAATATTGTGAAGGCCAGTATCATGAAAATAATTAACAGCCGAACTTATTTTTAACCCCTTCTTTGTCCTGTCTCGGGGAGAATATGTTCCTTCATCTCGTTCTCTCTTGTCCCTCTCTCAGAATGTGGTGCGGAAGAACTTGAGGAAGCGGCAGGGGGGTGAGGAGGATCGCTCTGGGCTGTGTGCTGGTGTCATCAGTGCGGCAGGCAGGCAGCCCGCGGAGAACAGGAGAGGAGGTGAGAGCTGTGTAATCTGAGAATAATGCTCAGTGCTTAGCTGACTTTCCACCAGGGGATGAGTCACACATCTCTGCTCTTTTTTCTCCGGGCCCTTTTGATGTGCATCCTGCAGACCGGCTCATGCAGGCCGAGGAGAAAGGGTCCGGTGCCGTGGCCTCGGCCGTCTACGCCACTTACATCAAGGCTGCGGGAGGGCCGCTGGCCTTCGTCGTCAACATCCTCCTCTTCCTTTTCACCACGGGCAGCATAGCCTTCAGTAACTGGTGGCTCAGCCACTGGATCAGGCAGGGCAGCGGGGTGAGTGGGCTTCAGCGAATCTGCTCCATCTGGATAGTCATAAAGGGACACTTCAGCTCACAAAAGCTAATGTTGATGATAATAAAATGAAAGCTGGGAGAGGTTGTTACGACATCATAACATAAAAGAACACTTGAGCCCACAAAAGCTAATGTCGATAATGACATAAGGAAAAGCTGGTAGGAGCCATTATGACAATATCATGTAAAAAGAACACTTGAGACCACAGAAGCTAATGTTGATAACAATAAAACAAAGGCTGGTAGAGACCAGTATGACCTCATAATGTAAAAGAGCACTTGAGTTCATAAAAGTTAGTGTTAATGGTGATTAAACTGAAGGCTCGTAATCGCTGAAAAGTCTAAGTGAAAGCTGGTAAGAGCCATCATAACATCACAGTGTAAAGGAGTCTGTTAAAGTTAATGCTGATAATAAAGCAACAAAATGTGGTAGAGATACTTATGACATCATAAAGTAAAAGAATGGTTTCCAGCATCATGATGTAGAAGAACACTTGAGTTCATAAATTTTAATGTTGATGGTGATTAAACCAAAGCTGGTAGAGACTGTTATGACATCATAAAGTAAAACAGTGAGTTTGCAAAAGCTAATGATAGTCATGATAAACCCAAAGGTGGCTGAGGCAGTTATGACATCATAATAGAAAAGAACGCTTGAGCCCACAAAACTTGATGGTGATGATAAAACAGAATCTGATAGAGACCATTATGACATCATACCGTTAGAGAACCCTTGAGCCCACAAAACCTGATGTTGATAATAGGCTGATAGAGACCATTTAGTCATCATAATGTAAGCAACACTTGAGTCTGTAAAAGTTAATATAGATAATAATAAAACGAAAAGTGGCAGAGACCATTATGACATAACGAAAAGGTTTATGTTGATAATAAAATAAAAAGATAGTAAGTGCCATTATAAGGTCATAATGTAAAGGAATGCTTGAGCCTACAAAAGCTAATATTGATGTTAATAAAACGAAAGCTGGTAGAGGTCATAATGACATCATAATGTAAAACAATGTTTGCATTTGTAAAAGCTAATGTTGGTACCAGGCTGGTAGAGACAATCGAACGTAACGTAATGTGAAAAGGACTTAAAGAATGTTTTAAGCCCACAGAAGCTGATGTTGATGATAATGAAGCGAAAAGCTAGTAAGGGCTATTATGATGTCATAACTGCCCCCCCTCAGTCATTAGCAGTGTTAGGATTTTTTGGAGTGAAGTGTATCTTCAGTGCCCCTCTAAACAGACAAAGCACTTGCTTTCATCTGTGTTTTGCTGCTCAGTCAAAGTGAACATCAGTCCCAACCCTAATTAGAAGTGCCACAGTGAACACGATTTACTCTGAGGGAAAATCACAGCAACAGATGTTGGCGGTGAAGCTCCTTCTGACAGAAAAGACACTGCCTTTGTAAACATGACTGAGGCTGGGATTTGTCTGCAGCTGCTATTGAGTGGAATCCTGCGCGTGAGATTCTTGTTTCTAAGGTGATGCGTGCGTCTGTGTTTTCAGAACGTGACGGTGTTGCAGGGGAATGAGAGCGTGGTGAGCAGCAGCATGAGACTAAACCCCCACGTTCAGCACTACTCCAGGGTGTACGCTCTGTCCATGGGAGCTGTGCTTTTCCTCAAGACTGTGCGCGGCATTGTGTTTGTTAAGGTAAAGTCATATTCATATTCGGTGTTTTGTTCTTGCCAAACACACACAACTACACATATTGTATCCCCTTATTGTGATGCACTCATCAGTACTCCAACCGTTCTGGTGTTTCAACCAGTCTAGGCCAAAAGGTATGTGCTTTTAAAAGGCCCATATCATGGAAAACTTCTCTTTCTTGCTTTTGTTTTTTAATAGAAGAGTTTGACGTAGCTTGTAAATATAAGTTTCAAATCACGCCATTATCTAGTCCATACAGTCTATATATCATCACTGTCCAAAGAAAAACATGTATCTCCAAAAGTCAACTTTACAGGAGAGGGCAAAACCCTAATTTAATTCTAACGTAAGTCAATGGAAGCAGACTATTTTTCAAGCAGTTTTGGTCCATTTCTGCTGGTCCATTAATCATGAAATTTTCACACAATGCGAAGGGCTTCTGTTGTGTTCAAATAAAAGGTTAAAAATGGAGACACATGTTTTTCTTTTGGACAGCAACAAAATGGAAACTGGTTTTCAGTTCATTGTTTTTGGGAACAAACGCATTTACACGTCTGCCGATTCAACTAACAGCCTTTGGTACATAAAACTACACAAATAAGTGGAAAAGTCAATGTCAAAAAAAACAAAACATAAAACACAAGAATAATGTAGATTATGATCCCATTAACAGTAGTTTGCAAGCATATTATGTAGACAAAAAACACTTCAAGCCAGGGAAGACACTGTGATCAATAAGAAGCTTATTACATGAGTAAACAACTGTTTATACTATTGTTTGTTTATACTGCTATTCTAAAACACATTTTTAAAATCTTTTTTTTTCAATTAATTCAATGATTCTTAGGACTCATTGCAGAATTTCTGTATAATTAAATGGTTCTGATCATTCAGAGTGTTTTGTGTGTGAAATGCTCCCTTCTGCAAAGAAACTTGCCATTCATAGTGGTTATAGGAACCAGACACCCGGAGAGTTTTATCACTCAAAATCTTCGATTCAGTTTTTTAAAATTGAGTCAGTTGCAAAGGTACGTGCACCTGTTGCAAGGCACAATAGTCCCAAAATAAAATGTATTCAGGTTTATTCACCACTGTTGTCCCGTCATCAGCATTACACATTAAAGCGCAGACAACACATGTAGGTTCACTGCTAGTTTATTATAGTAAATAAAATGTCCACATTAGTCAGTGGAGAGGAATTGTGCTTTTTGGATGCACGTTTTTACATCAGTGATCTCCTGAGTGGTGACAGATAGTGATGTAACTGTCTATGCTGCAAAAAAAGAATATTGTAATTAAAATGTATGTCATGTCACAAGACAGTGTGTTTAGATTTGTTTCTGTAATTAGTTGTAGTTCATTTTGACAACCACTAGGGGTCAGTAGCTGCAGCTTGCTCTGTATCTAGCAATCAGGAAGTAAGAGCTTCTGCCTTCTCTGAGAGCCATGAGAGTACGGTTTTGGAATCAGTCCAGCGTCACCTGTGTACATCTTCATGCCCTGATACCATCGTGGGTATGTACTGATAGTTTGCTCGTATCTGAACTGCTAGATCATTATTTTGGGACATTTTACTTTCTGTGACATATTGTGTTACGTATATGTTGAGTTACCATTATAACATGCAAGCTGCTGCTAGTCATTGGAAGTTCATAAAAGAATAAATAGATGATAAAATGGTATCCTATAAAACACAGAAGTTAAAAAGCAAGCATAGTATTGATCATACTCCTTTGTATGTTCTAGTTTCACCTTTCCTTGCAACGTCAATAAACCTGTGGACAAGGGCTGACTGTCTTCAGAGTCTTGATATTAGGAGAGAGTTTATCTGTCTGTCAAGGTGTATACAGCACATATTCCGAGGACAGAACAATGTACTTATATAATGAATTTCATTTGGTGAAATGATCTCACTATATTGGCAGACATTCTTGCTTGTTTTCAAAAATCGAGCTAGACCCCAAATTATCTGACAGTATAGTGAGGTAATTTGCTACAGATAAGGGAGAAGTAAAGTAATAAGTTTAAGAATAAGTAACATCCTCTTATTACAGTTTTGAAAGAAGGAACTTCCATTAGGATGAGGGTTCATCGAAATTACTAAAAAAATCATAACAAACATAAATACGTAAGCTGTTTTTATAACGTGTATATATATTTTGGAATAGGTTATTTTACATCATGTACAGTATATCCGATTTGTATTTTCTTGGGGTCCTTGGCTCATGGGGGCCCTAGGAGACTGCCTACCTTCGCCTTGAGCAAATCCACCCCTGATCACCACTAAAGAAATCTGTGTCAGTATGTTTTCTCTACAGTTTATCATTTTACATCGAACCGCTCTGAACGACTTTGTTTACATCAACTGAATTATGGAGAAACTTTGAGAAATCGTTAGAATTCCCCTTTAAAGCATAATAATGGTGTATTATTTGTTTTGCAATTACAGTGAGTTTTATGCATTGCTTTCTGCATGGCAACAAAGACTAACTGTGCCCTGTAATGAACCTTGTACCTTATATGAAACATACATATGTATCATGTTAATGTTGCCTAAAGCTTTGCTAAAAGGGTTCACATTCATCTCCAAATATTGACAAGCAGTATACATTTACATTATGTTGACAATGCACTGTAATCATGATATTTATACATGTCACGTGTTCTAGATACACTTTTAAAGAGGATCTATTATGCAAAATTTCAGTGTTAATAATTCCATATGTACATGCTTCAGTTTTCCCAAAACATTTCTCTCGTACTGTACGTCTATCTGAAGCGCTCTGTTGGAGCTCCTGTGTCTTTAAGCCCCACCTCCCAATGAGGCCAGTGTGCTCCGATTAGTCAGCTCACACACTCTGTTCTGACTGGTGAGCCACCAGTTGAATCCTGTCACAAATCCAAAAAGGACTGTAACGAGATGATGTCACATTGTAAAAGAGAAAAGGGCTGGAATTCCAAACTAATCTTTTCCGGCAGCGGGAAAAAGTGGGTTCTTTGGGAGAGAGTTTCTCCCCCTGGCGTGTACTTTGGACTTTAGAACTTCGCAGACTGTTTACATGCACAAAAAGCTACATAGCACACTAAGAAGAATCCCGGAAAAGGGTAATACCTCCCCTTTAATGCAACAGTAATTTTCAGTTTGCCAGTTATAAAGTGTATTTGATCTAAGTCTACACCTTATGTGCCCTCCATTTCCACTGTTTGCCAGGCTGTGCGAATGTCAGTCTACCTGTAAATCCCAGGCTGATCTGTTGCTATCAGAGGTTCAGAGGTGCGTCACATTTAATCCCTTTTTCCAATAATTTGCAGTCTGGGGCACCGATACAATATTGACTCTTCGGCTATGCGGCAGCAGGGTCAATAACGGTCTAAAATGAAGTTTATATTCTTCGATTTGAAGACGTCACCTGTCCTGTTTTCCCTTCACTGTTTAGTACCAGACTATTGGTCTACTGCCATTGCCTTTGCTAATTGGCTAGCTTTCTCCTTTCCTCCGTTGTGTCTCTCCTAGTTTTTTGCTCTGTAATTGAAATTGCCTGTAGGCTAAATCCATTTATCTGTCCACTGACACGGCTCTCAGCTGGAAAGGGTTTGTATGTGTGTCGTGTCCCTCTGGGCCTTTGCGACCTTCTTCCCTGTTAAACAGGTCTGACGGCGCATTAGGAGGGTTACGGAGAGGTTACCTTCCGTTGTAACTGTGTGCCGCTTGTGTTTGCTAATGTCTCAGTGATGGTTTATCTTTTTCCTTCACCCAGAGGTGAGATTAGAAAGTTTCTGGCTTTAATAGTCTATTAGTGGAACCAATCTGTCCTCTTGTGACAAAAGTTATCTCATCTAAATAGCTGCGTGTTCCATAAATGTGCTCTCTTGTTCTGGGGTCGCTTGGTGTTTTATATGGCAGCATGTTATATAAGAGCTCATGCTTGAGAAGATTTAGAGGTGCTTGACATTTCCAAAATGAATGTTCTGCCATTTTTGTACACCGTGAGACACCACCATGAACAACAGGCTTCTTTAAAATGTGCACAGTGTGTGATATGTGCATTAGATTATGTACATAGCTGCATAAACCGCAAGCGCGCTGGGATTGTGCCGGGCCTGTACTGGGCCTCTCTGTTTACCCAGAGCCTGGACACTTTTCCCTCTCTGTATTATCTCTTCGCCAAGGCCTTTTCCCTCCAGTGATGTATTTATTATGGTTGCTTTGTTTTTTCCTGAGTGTGTATCATTGACCTGTTTGTTTGGATTATGGATTTGTGCTGGTTGTTCATGTTAATTTGAATCACTGACCCATTTGTTGGTGTTCATACTGTGAATGGTTGCATGTGTTATTAATGTGTGTGTGTGTATTTACAGTTATCTGTATGTGTGTGTGTTGCAGTGTTCTCTGCGGGCGGCCTCGGCTCTGCATGATAAGCTGTTTAAGGCTCTCCTCCACAGCCCCATGCACTTCTTTGACACGACTCCTCTGGGACGGATCCTCAACCGCTTCTCCAGAGATATGGATGAAGGTTAGGCCTTGAAATCCTCCCCAGATCTTCCCTTCTGCTGACTGGATGGAGAACTTTCAACATGTTCTTCACTCTCATACTGGTTGTCATTGCAGTGGACGTGCGACTGGCGACGCAGGCCGAGATGTTGGTGCAGAACCTGACGCTGGTGCTTTTCTGTCTGGGTGTGGTCAGCACTGTTTTCCCATGGTTCCTCTTCTCCATCATCCCGCTCGCTGCCTTCCTCTTTATCATCAATCGCATCTCCAGGTTAGCTTTACAGGTTTTTCGTGAGGATAGAATTAGGGCTACATGATATTGACAAAATGCCATATTACATGCAGTTTGAGCGTCCCTGGGCAAATTTGAAGGTCTTTTTCATTTTTGCATGGAAAATAAGTTAATACATCCTCTACAGACAGCACACTTCTGCACTATGCAGAATAATTCAATAACTAATTCAATAATTCAATAACTAATCCACAATCACTCTTTATTTGCTGAATTTAACATCCTGGGGAGAACAGGATATAGAATGCGACCTGTGCAAACGTTATGGCACATTTTGCGTTATACAATTTCCAATATGTTAAAGTTCTCGTAGGTTTTGTGGATTTAGCGACCTCTCTGGTGAGAATGTGTAATTGCACTGAGCATGTGGAAGAATACTTTTAAAACATGTGTTGTGGTGCGGTCTCCTTTCAGAGCAGTTGAATCTGAGGAGCAGTCAGAGTGGAATATTCAGAGAGCAAACTGCTCTTTTTCACATCCAAGAGGTAGAAAGTATTAATCGTTATGTCCTTCACCACAAGCAAACAAACATTATTGATCACGTACAGCTGGTCAACACGTGTCCAATAGCTTCATACAGCATACACTCAGTCAGGTATCTATTTATTTGGTTATATAGGTTATGTTTCACAGCAAGGATAGCACCTGAAATAGGTTCCTAATGGTGTCCTGTGATAATCCATCCCATGCAGCTTCACACAGTTCCTGCACATTGTGCGGTAGGGGTGGAGGTGGAGTGACACCAGGCCTACGTTGACGTGGTGTTAAGGGCAGTTGTCGTAATGGTCTGCATGCATGTAGTCCTGTGTCATGCAGCCGTCTGCCAATGGTCTGACCCTAACAGGATGACTCATGGAGGGCATCACTGCTCGCTGAATGTCTGCAGTCGTAGCTGTTGGGTCGGTGAGGTACAGCGATAAGGCCCATTTTTTCTTACGTAACATGCGTGACCGAAAGTGAAACTTAAATCTTTCGCATGTCGCATGATGTCAAACCTACCCACCAAGCTTCATTCCAACTGTGCTATTATTTGTGCACATCTTTTTTTCATTTTCAGTTCATCCTCTGGAATGCTTCTCTCTATTTTGGTAATGCGCTTATCCACATATTAGCTGAGATCCATCTTCTCTTGGAAATAAGCTTTTTTTTTCCCCAGAGGTATCGCAGGCATAGTTACAGTGGCTATTCTACAGTATGAAGGACCAGCTGGGTAAACAAGTATGCTATAGCGCCACCCCATGGCAGACCAGGCCAGCTTGCACTTCCACCAAGTCATGTGAAGTATCACCACCTCTTTTCAAACTGCCGTTACGAGAGTAGGCCTGCACGGTTGGAGGAGAACACTGACTGTCACTTGTGTTACATCGGCTAACAGATGCCCTTGTTGGCTAATGGGAGGAGAGGTAGGGCAATCTTACCCATACAATAACAAGGCTTCTGGCTACAGATGACTGTGGAATAAACAGGAGTCCCCCAGTGATAGGGCCAGTGTTTAGACAGTTTCAACAAGCTTAATATTTTGTAATGAAAAACAAACCATGGCAAAGAAATAATGGCATTGTGTCAAGTACACTTGCAGTAAACTAAAAGAACATTGATGTAGCAGGGTTGAAGACTGGCCAGTGTTACAGTGACCAACTTTATTTACCGTTGCTGGATCACAGCAATCTCTCCATTTGCCAAAAGACTCAGAGGAACTCATCTGGAACACATAAAGTAGCTCAGTGTGCTCAGAGCACATGATGAAACTCAGTATTTCAGATGCCAGCATTGCAACAACAAGCAATATATTGTGCATCCCTGGTGTGAATCAGCATTTCATTTCACATATATAGAAGAAGAAATACATGGTCAAGTCAAATTATTATGACCACTTTATGTCCTACCTTGACGGCGGCAGCATATAGCTCATCAAGGAAGTCACACGTCGTGAGCTGGCTTGGTGGGTATATTAAGGTGTGCGATAGACTCTCAACCGATTTGGGTTTGAATCCATCCTTGCAGATCATGTGCACCCATACATGCTGATTGTCTTCCCTGGGCAGATTCGGGTCTTCCTGAAAGACAATGTGACATGTCACATGGCTAGAAATGTCCGACATTGGTTGGAAGAGCATGACAGAGACTTCCAAGTACTACCCTGGCCCCCTAATTTCCCAGAACTGAACCTAATTGAGCATCTGTGGGACCACACTGATTGACATGTTCGCTCTGTGGATCCTCCCCCACGTATCCTCCAGCAGCTGTGGGATGCACTGCAGTCAGCATGGCTCCAGGTGCCTGTGACAACCTACCAGGACCTGGGAGTCACTCCCAGCCCGTCTAGCTGCTGTCCATGCTGCACATGGCGGTTACTCTGGATGTTAGCTATAATAATGTGGCTCTTCTTTGAAGTTTTTGCACTAGAAGGAACAGCTGCTGTGTGTAAACTTGGAATGAACTTGCACTTACTAAATTGAGTACTGTATGGATGTGGCTCATTGTTAGTGAAAGCTGCTTTGAGCAACTTATTGTTATGTAAATTAGATGATGCTTCCTGTTTGCCTCTTGCTTTCATTCATGGGTAGCCATATCAGCATTTATGAGTTTAGATTGATGATTATAACGTAGAATAATAAGTGTATAAAGGATGGCAGGGCTCAGCAGTGGCAGAAAGCAGTTTTTTCAGATGTAGCTGAACTTGCTCGCTTTACCAGAGTTTCTTTTTCTTAGTAATGGCTTCGTTAATGAACCACTAACCAAGCAACTGTCTCCCAAACATCCTCTGTAAACACATTTTAAAAGGCTCTGTTTCTAAGAGAAGGTTATCTCTTTCTGCTTTCATGCATCGCCCCCTTTTCTTCCTCGTGCTCATCCCAGTAGTTTTAATGAGAAGAAGGGTGATTCATAGCTGTCCTGTTATTCGCAGCCTTTGCCTATTTTATTCCGCGTCTAAAAGTAGAAATCACCCCACCTTTAGCCAATAAAGGCCTATCTCTCACACTGCTGCGGGCCCAGACAGTGCTGTCCTGCTGGGTTTAGCAATGACGTGTGACAGGCCTTATAAAAGTCCCTATAAATCAGCGGCGTCACCTCAGAAATGACTCGAGCGCTGCCAGGATGCGCCCTTCGGCTTCACACTTATTGTCCCCTGTGGGCTTCCATCTCATAAGCCACTAACCTGTCACATGGCGCGCGGCTCGGCGAGACCCGCAGTCAGACAGCTTTGATCACACTTCAGGCCTGCTTAACTGGGAATACTGTGTGACTTTGTTTGACTTCGTGATGAGGTGTGGGATTTTTCTTTTTCCTTTTTTCCCTGAGTCGTTTTTCTGTCTCCAAAGGGTGCTGATTCGTGAGCTGAAAAGGCTGGAGAACATCAGCCAATCACCTTTCACCTCCCACATCACCAGCAGCCTTCAGGGCCTGTCCACCATCCACGCCTACAGCCGAGGGCCCGACTTCCTGCACAGGTGAGCCTCCTGCTCTGCTGACATTTACTCTAAATCCCATCCTGAGCTGAGTTTCCCAAAAAATAGCAGGTTTGAGTTAGGCTGTGGATATATTGGCTTTTTTCTCTGCATATCTGTGTGTTTGACCTTTTATTATCATAACAGTGAAAAGCATATTGGATTTCTGATTTAGACCACATTCATATGTCAACGCCATCATTTGACAGCAAATACGCACTTGCTGATAGCATACATGGTTACCCTGAGGCAATGTTTCCCAATTCTGTAGCCTGTAGTCTCACAAAGCAGGATTTATTGCTTGGACAACTAACTTTAAAGTTTGTGCTAACTGTGGATGCATCATCATGGCCACATGTCTGGCACGCCTAACATGCTCCAGGACAGATTAAGTTTGGGTTTCTACCTGAGTTTGGGTAGACCCCCGTGACCCTTTTTAAGACACTTTTTTTTGGGAAAGGACATCAGCTAATAACTTGTCATAGTATATTGAGCATAACTGAGAGAAGTTGAAGAAGAATGGCACAATAACCGTTTGGCTCTTTATTGGCATTTTCCGTTCCATGCCGCATGTTGTGTTTGGAGAGGAAGGCAAGCAGTAATGCAAAACAGGGTTAACCACAATAACAAGGGCTTTTCGAATGTAGAAATTGTGGCTCCAATGAACTGCAGTTCCGATTCATAATGGCTGGAATAGATGGAGACATTTCCAAGAGTCGTTTCCAGGCAATCATTGAGAATCTCCAAGATATCCAAAACCAAGACATGGAGAAGGACATCTGGCGAAAGTCATTCACCTGAGGCAAACGCCAATCACCTGAAAATGCTGCTTTTTTGCAGAGGAACAATACAGTGTCAACCTCAGACACCATCCTTCCCCAACTTACCTTCTAGTTAAAATGGCCATTCAGTTTACATGAGATATAAGATAATCCACTTGTATCAGGAAAGGGGAACATTAAAGGTTTCCAAAATTGGAGATAAAATAACCATGCAAGACCTGGTAGAGCACCAAAACTGGCACCATCAGATAAACAGCACTTCAGCAAGGTCCGTTTTTGCTTCCGATCCGAAAGCATCCGCAGTTGTTTCTGTCCGTCCTTCCACTGTGAGAAGACAACACACCTCAGCATTGTCAGTGTGTTTTGGGTTATACATGCTTTATTTAATTGCATATGTGCTTGTGTGTGTCCAGGTATCAGGCACTGCTGGACACTAACCAGGCGGCTCACTACCTGTTCAGTTGTGCAATGCGCTGGCTGGCCGTACGTTTAGACCTCATCAGCATCACACTCATCACCACGGTAGCCCTGCTGATCGTCTTCATGCATGGCTACATCCCCCCAGCCTATGCTGGACTGGCCATCTCTTACGCTGTGCAGGTACATAAAACGCACACACATGCACTGATGCACTTTTGGCAGAAACAGAAAATTTCCTAGTTATCGTGGATTTGACCGATGTTACATTTATGTCAAGTAATAAAAAAACACTTAAAAATAAGCTCTTGAAAACATAAAGCAGCTTTAATATTTAATAACACTTTACTTTTACATTCATCAAAGTGTCTAGCTCAGTATGAAGAGTAGAGGCCAAGATGGTCTGTTACGATATGATCTTTTCGACAAAAGAAAACCCCAATGTCTACTGCTCACTTTTCTCAGCTGCCTGAAACACCTTGTTGGGCTTCCAGCCCTTTTCTCTGTTACAAGGTGACATCATCTCGCAACATAATCCGTATTGCCTACCTTCCAGCAAGCTTGGGACTCCCTCACACAGCACACAGACAGCTAAAACAGCACGAACTTACCACTCTGAAATGTCCTGCTCCAGTCCAGGTTCAAAGGTGGATCAAGTATCCCACCTTCTTGTTCTACCTGATTTTCAGGGTTGAACTTAAACTGATACAGCAGAACCGACACTACTGTAAGAATAGCCACAGGGGTGTGGGGATGGAACTTGTAGCAGGATGGCACTCTAGTGGCTGACTAAGTAGAACAAAGAGTGGAGTTGACCAGTCAGAGCACACTGGGCTCATTGGGAGGTGGGACTTAAAGACGGAGGAGCAATTCAGACAGAGGGTAAATCAGAGGTGGGCTATATGGCAAAAATATAATATTGCGATACATCTGAAAAAGTTTAATGCTACAAAATATGTCACAATATTTTTTTTTAAGACATCTGATCAGGTGGAATGGAGAAAAAAGAAACTGCAGTGTTACCTTTAATATATATATTTATGTATATATAAAAATCAAAATAATTTTCATGTGATTTGGCGTACTGCGTTACACTAAATTCTGACAAATTTTGCTCTCTTTATACTGAAACATGCATTCGGGCAGTGTCCAACAAGTACTGACAATATGCAGAGAAATGTTCAGAAAGGCATATTGTATTGTGCTGTGACGTAATCTATCACAGTCATGATGTATGTTGTCAAATTGCCCCGTCCTAGGGTGATAACAGATGTACAGTATGAGTAAAATACTATGATTTAGGGGAATGAATGCATGTAAATCTATTCTAGGAGACCCCAGATGCAAATCATGAACTCTTAAGCAGAGAATAATAATAGGTCCCCTTTAAGTGTTAGAAGCATGTGTAGGAAGTCTTTTGACCCAAAGGTGATCTAAAGTTTTGGGGGATAAAGCATGTTACAAATACTGTCACGACAATGGACACGTCTTCCACTCGGTAAGTGTACGTAGCCTGTAATAACCCTGCTGAAAAAGTTAGTTGAGACCTTCATGCTGGTCCATGCTGGTTAGTGCTGGTTACTGCTGGTTAGTCAGCACTAACCAGCACAAAATGTGCTCAAAACACAACAAATGACCAGCATCCTGCCAACAGAAATGCTCATTTATTTTTAATTCATTGTGAAAAGCAGAAAAAGAAGCAAGGAAAGAAGTGTGGGCTAATATGGAAGGGTCACTGTATGAAGGGTTATTTATCTGTATTGTTTTGAAGAGCTGATTATTTATCTGCGCTGTTTGGCTTTGCATTTTGAAGAGCTGATTATTTGGCTGATTTGTTTGTCTGTGTGTGTACAAAAGCTTGCTCTTGTGTTCGTGATTTGTTTTATATTTGGAAGAGTATAATTAATCTGCAATTGTTACAGGATGTAATTGTGTGTGACAAGGACGTTTTAAATGGTGCTTGGGTTTATTTCCTCACCGTCATCCTTCTCTTTGTCCAGCTAACTGGCCTGTTTCAGTTCACCGTGAGACTACTGTCCGAAACGGAGGCCCGATTTACATCAGTGGAAAGGATCAATCATTACATAAAGGTGAGTGTGTCTGTGACTCATGCAGATTTCTGCAGCAAACAGAGGGGGACAGAGCATTCGGTATTGAATTGGCACGACACTCTGCAGCCATCAGCTCGTTACGCTGCATGGGTCAGCAAGCGTCGAGCCCAGTGGGTACCAGTCTGTTTGAGACATGCTTCCGTTTATACAAAACAAGCACTCTCACAGCTTGGATTCGGATTTCTCTTTAGTGCTATCATCTAAAACCTTGAAGTGTCTTATAATGCACTCATCATCAAAAGAATAGTTGCACCCAGAGGGAAGTGTCGGATTGCAGTGCTTTTGGGAAGGAAGATAAAGGTTGCCAGGAACAATAAACGATGATAAATTTAGACTGATATGGACAATATTTATTGCACTACACATACAAAAGGAGTGTCTCTCAGTATGACGTCGGGCCGTCAGGTTGGTTAACACAACATGCCAGACGTCACTGCATGGAGTTGTAGAGGTTTCTAATGGTGTCCTGTGATAATACATCCCGTGCAGCTTGATTATTCTCACGCAGTTTCTGCAGATGTTGAGGTGGAGTGACACCAGGTCCTCTGGACACGTGACAGCAAACCGTTCATTTTGGCGCTGACCACGGTGCCTCCACACACGGATTCGTTGGTTGTCTCCACCAAGACAAAACTGGGACTTGTCACTGAAGTCACTCCAGGACAGTCTGGCACAACACCATTGCAGTCTTTGGTGACATTGACGTGGTTTTAAGGGCCGTCATCGCAACGGTCTGTGTGCTTGTAGTCCTGTGTCGTGCAGCTGCCTGCCAATGGTGCTGGCAACAGGATGACTCATGGAGGGCATCACTGCTCGCTGAATGTCTGCAATAGCGGCTGTTGGGTCACTCTGTGAATGTTGGACAGTTGGTCGGTTCTCTCTCTTTCTGTGGTTCATGTAGGTCTCCCAGATGCTTCATGTCACTCGTCTGCGCCTTCTTTTATCCACTTCCACCAGCACTGTGATAGTATCGGCCCAATTGGTATGTCAAGCAAGTAGGTGGATAAGACCACCCTGCTTCAGTCAGTCAGGTACAGCGATAAGGCCCATCCTTGCCTATGTCACATGTGCGGCCAAGTGTGAACCTTGAATTATTAGCATGTCTCACAATGTCAAACCTACCCGCCAAGTTTCATTCCTGTCGAATCAACATTCCTTCTAAGAAAAACTCTATTCAGATAGACTTAAGGAGGAAAAGGGGTGCACACCTGTTAAGGTGGAGAACCATCTGCATTGATTTCAGAATCAATTATAATTCATTAAAAGTCATATTTTTACTAATTACTAATTACTTGTATTTTTCATTGTCTATGTTATGCATAAATAGTCATACACTGTGTATATGGAAACCAACGTAAGGCTGGAGATGTACATGCTTTCTTATAAAGCTCTGCTTCTGTAGAACTTGGAGACAGAGGCTCCTCGGCAGGTCAGCGGCCCCTCTGCCCCTGACCCCAACTGGCTGCAGCAGGGTAAAATCAGCTTCCAGAACGTGGAGATGCGCTATCGGCCTGAGCTACCCCTAGTGCTGAAGAATCTGACCTTCAGCATCCTCCCAGACGAGACGGTGGGCATCGTAGGCCGGACCGGCTCAGGTACCTCTCACCTCTCTCCCCTTTTGTTACTTCTGTTGTTACTTACAGGAGTTACTTTGTTACTTGTTATGTTCCTGGGGCCTTGCGGTCCAGTGAGGTCTTCATAGTGTCTGTTTTTATCAGCGCTGATGTAAATAAGTAATGACTTTTGCCCGCCGGTTTCTTCAGGAAAATCTTCGCTAGGCGTAGCGCTGTTCAGACTGGTGGAGCTCAGCGGGGGATCCATCATCATCGACGGTGTCAACATCGCTCACGTAGGGCTGGAAGCCTTGAGAAGCAAGCTGTCAGTCATTCCCCAAGAGCCTGTTCTCTTCATTGGCACTGTCAGGTACAGTCCACATCACAGCTGCAGCTCAGACACACGTGCGCTATGCTGGAATTAGGGACTAGTGTACGACTCTCACAACGTGTGCCTCTGTCTTGGTCAGGTCGAATCTGGACCCGTGGGGTCAGTACACAGATGCGCAGGTCTGGGACGCACTGGAGAAAACACACATCAAAGATATGGTGAGTGAGTGAACTTAGTGAGTGCTAAGTTGGACAGGTTACATCAGCAGCTCCCAGGAGTGTGATCACCATAGAAGGCGTGATAGTCGTCCGTGACTGGGACTCCATGGGAACACAGTTGGCCATGCTGTCAATGGGATGGCTTAGTTCCTCTTTCCCTGTTGATTTAGAGCAATGATAGCCAGATATGGGAAACTGTTAGGTTACATACAGTACTGTACAAAGGTCAGAAACCTCCTTTTGATTAATTATTTATTTTATTTTCAGCCAAAATGGCCATTACTGACAAGTTGGCCATTTTTCAATATCAGGAAACAAACAAAACATATGTAGCTGAAAAGTGTTTATTCAGATTATTCAGTATATAAAGTCCACACATATATATATATATATATATATATATATATATATATATATATATATATA